>JAKUCV010001410.1:0-36371 GCA_028386065.3 Turnera subulata
GCAGGTACCAATCTGATCCCGGTGAGAGTCACTGGGTGGCGGTTAAGAATATCCTTAAGTACTTGAGAAGGACTAAGGATGCATTCCTGGTTTACGGAAACGTTGATGAGCTCGTTGTAAAGGGTTACACCGATGCTAGCTTCCAAACCGATAGGGATGATTTCAGATTGCAGTCTGGATATGTGTTTTGTCTTGGAGGTGGTGCTGTAAGCTGGAAAAGTTCTAAGCAAGAGACAGTTGCAGATTCTACAACCGAGGCAGAGTACATTGCTGCCTCAGATGCGGCGAAAGAGGCTGTTTGGATCAAGAAGTTCGTAACTGAACTTGGGGTGGTTCCTAGTATTGAGAGTCCGATTGAGCTCTATTGCGATAACAATGGAACAATCGCACAAGCTCAAGAACCTAGATACCACCAGAGATCCAAACACATTCTCCGACGCTATCATCTGATTCGAGAGATTATAGATAGAGGCGATGTCAGGCTGTGCAGAGTTCCTACTGAGAACAATGTAGCAGACCCGTTGACTAAGCCCCTCACGCAGCGGAAGCATGATGGTCATTGCGCATCCATAGGTATTAGATACATGTATGATTGGCTTTAGTGCAAGTGGGATATTGTTAGTAATATGCCCAAAAGCCAATCTATGGATGATTGTATTCATGTATACATATTTGAGGTTATGCCTATATATGATTATGAGATAATCTCTTGCACGTATATATAACCCTAGTGTATATGTATTTGATATGTATATTCTTAAAAAGTCCCTAGTCGTTTATTGTTATGGTTGGGTTGTAATAATAAAATAAGACTAGCGTATGTTGAGGATTGTATGAGTTACGAATCCTACATACGGGTACAAGATGGGGATCTTGTTGACCGGACCGACCCATATAAGAACGCTACATGGAACGTTATATGTATGTCGATAGCGTTTCTTATAGATGTATTGTCCTCCGACCTGAGATCATCAAGGTATCCAACATAGGAATCATGTACTTTGATGTTATTCCTAGTCATCCGTAACTGGGTGGACATAAGGGTAATCATCGGGTATGTGACGAGTATGTAGTGGGTTTTGATTGACCAAGAGAGGATTCGTCCGACCTATATAACGGGTATATTATCGAGTAGGTTTCTTGATAGAGTTGAACTGTTAAATGCATGGCCATGCTCGGATAGGGTGATATGATGATATTACGGGAATCCATTTTATACAATTAACTCGAGGATCAAGAAACTGAGATTAGACATATACGAGATTGACGTTTCCATGTCTCGGTCTAATCTTGATAATGGGACGATAGGACGATGACATATTCTGAGGCATAGTGAATCAGTTCTGATCTTGTCGTTCGGGTAGCAATGATGTGTTGCTAGACGCCGCTCTTTGTTTATGATTGTAAAATGAGATTTTACAATCATTGCCGGACGTTACAAGTGCCTACAGGGTCACACACATAGAACCGATGATTCGAGCAGATGGTCGAACCGTGGTTGGACCATGGTTGGACCGGGTGTGGTTGGACCGTGGTGGAACCGTGGTTGGACCATGGTTGAACCAGGGCCGGTTTTGGATCAATAATTATTGATCAGACATGAGTGGAGTGTTGTGTGTGTTGTGCTGGAAAGAATGATGGGAGCTATATTATCTTGTCTAGGAAATGGTTTAGTGGGTGATGGGCCAAAGGTGGTAGGCCATTGCTTGCACTACCTTGTGTCTCCACTTGGTTTGAATGATCAGATCATTCACAACCTAAGTGTGGCTAGGCTGGACGTTTTTGCTGCTCTCTTCTCCTTCCTTGAGCTGGTTTTTCAGTCCACACACAAACACACACATCCTCTCAATATCTCTTCTTCTTTGAGAAAGAAAGGAAGAGCTAAAACACACCTTACACACAGCCCCGGTTTTGTTGCTAGCACTTCAGTCCGGGGAGCTCGAAGCTTGTTTCGTGGGACGACTCCAAGCTATCACGGTTCGTGTGGATACCGTAGAGGAGCAGGTCTTCTTCTTGCTCTTACTGATTCGGTTTCCGGCTTAGGTGAAAGATCCTAACACTACAAGTAAGTAAAAATTGTTATACGGTTTACTAGCTTCACATGTGTTCTTGGTTGTTTCCCTTGTCTTCCGCTGCATATCTCCGCTTTTATATGAATGTCATATAGCCTAGGGAAACTTACACAGTGCACGATCCTAGGGGCAAATTCAAGGCTAAATGGATTGGGCCGTACATCATCAAGGAGATTCTACTAAAGGGGGCAACAAGAGTCAGAGATTTGGAACAAAATGAGTTTCGAGAGCCAGTCAATCTAGATCAGTTAAAGAAATATTATGTGTAATCTGAATCGATGTAAAAAGAACTACGTAGACCTGATTCGTTGCTCTCGAAAAAAGAGAAAAAGAAAAAGTAATGATGAGCCAAGGATACTTAGGAAGCCCAACTTTGGTCCGATCACTTTATTAATTAAAACCAAACATTGCCAAGAAAGAAAATGGGAGTTCATTCACTCGTTTATTTTGCATGCATTATACATGTCATATATACTCATCAAAGCAAAATATCTAAGTACGCCTAAGCATCTTCCTCATAATCACTAGGGAACTCAAGCTCCTGGCGAACATTCGATCCCAAGAGTATATCTCTATACCCGGAGAGGATTCGTTCAACCTTGCCCACACTCCTCTTCAACCACCTTTGATAATTCATGGAAGAACAAGGATTGGCGATCTTGTAAATCTTCATCTTTCTAGGAAGACTCCAGTACCACTGCAAAAGCTTTATGGTGCGCCCATCCATTAACCTATCAAGAGGCGAGCGGGGAAGGGGAGGAATTATTTGATCATGCCCAAATTGCCTGACTACTATGGATGGATAGTAAAAGGTAGTCCGAAGAATCCCTGGGAGCACTACAACCTTTTGACCAGCTGTGTGGACGATCACCTCTCGCATCCCGAACCAAGGACAGTGCCATATGACTTGGTATTCCTCTAAGTGCTTCATGAAAGCCACCCATTCCTTGACAGAAGAACGGGTAAAGGAAGAGACCCGTTCATGGTATTCCCCCGAGGTATACAAACCAGTTCTTGGAGGATGGATCAATTTGAGATGATCGCACAGCCACATCTACATAGAAACAAATTCATAAGAAAAGAGGGGAAGAAGATGAATTCCAAAGATGCATGAAACCTAGAGGTGATACCTGAAGGAGTAGTGGAGAACCCGTCAAGGGTCTAACAGGATAAGCCGTCAGGTTGTCTAAACAGGTAAGAGTTTCCCCTCAAATAGTAGGCACTATGATGTGACCACTAAACAGGTCGGCTACTAGTGCACCTATACTTAGAGAACAGGTACCGGAGCGACCTGTCAGCAGGAATTCACACACATTCACAAGAGCTAAGGCATGATCATGCTTATCTTTCCAAGATGCGTCGCATTGTAGATACCCGCGCAGCACGACGTCAACAGAGTACTGAACAACTAGTGGAAATTCATAAGGGCATCCTTGCCTATCAAATATTCCATCTGCTCATCGGTAACGAATAAGAAGGCACTAACCTTAGATTTAGTCACTGCAGTAGGAGAAACCATGGCGACATCATCCTTCACCTGGGTTTCAAAGAGTGCACAAAATTCATCCACCAATGGGCAGAGTTCCACCATAGAGGGGCCAAAACGAAACACACAGCGGCCATAGTCCCAGAATATAGCTGCAGCACGAATCAAGTCCTCGTCAATCTTCACTGTGGCCAGGTTGAATAAGGCAGAAAGCCCCTGTAACGTCCCGGCTTGTCGACTGTCACTACAGAACAACACGGGACCTTTCCAACATGCTTTGTCCTCACTCGCATGTTTCCGGGGAAAAATTCCCAAGAAGTCACCCATCCTAGAATTGCTCCAAGTCAAGCACGTTTAACTTTGGAGTTCCTTGTTGATATAGTTAGTACCCATCAAACCATTTAAGCTACTCTCAATTGTACAGTCCCATACCTGTACAACCTCGAAATCGCTCTAACTGTGCAGCCCCATCCCTACACAGTCTCAGGATCTCTCCTATTCCGGTGTGGATCGGTTCATTCCCGTGCCCCTCCTTCTAGAAGCCTGCCAGAAGCCGCTCCTTGTCCATGCTCATCTCGGCACCGGCGTACACTTCCCGCCCTCATAGACCCCGGGGTGTCACAGGCCCACCAGCTTCCGCTAGGTTCGTCCCCGAACCCTACACCGTACTAGAGGAGTCCTGGAGCTCCGCTACCAACTGTAACGTCCCGGCTTGTCGACTGTCACTACAGACCAACATGGGACCTTTCCAACATGCTTTGTCCTCACTCACATGTTTCCGGGGAAAACTTCCCAAGAGGTCACCCATCCTAGAATTGCTCCAAGTCAAGCACGTTTAACTTTGGAGTTTTTCTAGAATAAGCACCGAAAAGGTAGGTGCACCTTGTTGATATAGTTAGTACCCATCAAACCATTTAAGCTACTCTCAATTGTACAGTCCCATACCTGTACAACCTCGAAATCGCTCTAACTGAGCAGCCCCATCCCTACACAGTCTCAGGATCTCTCCTATTCCGGTGTGGATCGGTTCATTCCCGTGCCCCTTCTAGAAGCCTGCCAGAAGCCGCTCCTTGTCCATGCTCATCTCGGCACCGGCGTACACTTCCTGCCCTCATAGACCCCAGGGTGTCACAGCCCCGGTAGCTTGAAATCAAGGTGACACGTTTGGGGAACATCCTCCATCCACTGGAGCACTTTGGCACGAAAATCTCCACTCATGGATACCTCAGATGTGTTTGGAAGATATTTTGACGAGTTATGGACCTCTCTGGGTACCCAAGGTCTTATTTATATCATTCCAAGGTCGGTGAAATTCGTGAAAATCCTAAAGCCCAGGCCTGAAAACCAAAAAGGAAAGCTTCAAGGGGACATAACCGCCACCACCGGCGGTCATGTTGTGAAGACCGCCACTGCCGGGTGGTGGCAGTCCTTCAACCATATGACCGCCAGGTCGATAAAGCAGGCCCGCCTGGAAAATTCCAAAAAAAATTCAGAAAAATTGGAGGAGAGAGGGAGAAGATAGGGGAGAGAAAATAAAAAGGAAAAAGAGGAAAAGAAAAGAAAATTACACATGTTCGCTGGGGTCAAACTGTTGACTGAAATAAGGGGCACCTGTTTGCTTTTGCTTGAATTTGTAACAATAAATGTCTGTGTGTGAACTGTATCATGCGTGCATAACTTCTCAAAACTTGACAAGATATTAGGGGCATCACTCCCCACCTTCCGGCTTGTATGTATCGAGGAGCATAACACACGTAATTAGATTGACCTAGAGGCATGGGATCCAGACAAATCAACCATGAGAGACCTTGCAAGATGATGAGGGAACCGAAGATACTGATATAACCTAAGGCATACCTAGCTTAGCACTTGAAGGGGCCAAGACATGAGAGGAAACCAGAGAAGAGTGAATCCAACCAGAAGAGAGATGAGAGAGTCTAGTCAAAAGCCAAAGCTCAGTTTTGCAAGAACCAAGAGATAGGAGAGAAGTCATAAAGGAGTCCAGACATGAGGGAGTCTAGATGAGGGAAAACCGTGAAGGAACCCAGACATGGGGGGATCCAGGTAAGGATGAACCGTGAGCGGAGCAAGGCAAACCAGAAATGAGGGTATCCAGATATGAGGGAAACTAGAAATGAGGGATCTAGACATGAGGAAAACTAGTAAGCCAAGAGCCCAGACCTTGCAAACCCAAGATGACCAGACCTTGAGACATACAAGTCAGAAGCCGGGAACCTAGTTCTTGCAATGAGGAAACCAAACGAAAGCCGTGTACCCAGTACCCGCAAACCCAAAGCCGAGGACCTGATTCTCGCAAACCCAGGGATGAGATGATTCCCAAAGACCGAACGTTGAATATCCAGCTAATAAAGATGAAATGATTCTTTGTCAATAACTCGATAGATGAGATGATTCTATCGCTTCAGGATGAGATGATTCCCGAAAACCATAGCGTAGGATGATAAGATTCCCAAACAGAATCTAGTTGACAAGTATGAGATGATTCCTTGTCAATAACTTGATAGATGAGAAGATTCTATTGCCTCGGGATGAGATGATTCCCAAAAACTTGGGATGAGATGATTCCCAGTATCCTAGGGCCAGTCCCTCAAAACTTCAAGCAGAGATGATTACTGAAGAGGAGCATGGGATGCTCCGAAACTCGGCACAAACCACACATACATCATTCAAATTTGGTTGTTCCTTTCTTACGTTGTTTCGTCTTTAGTCTTTAAATACTCATCAATGAGGGGCATCTGTGAACACCCAAATTTGACCCACGAATTTTCTACTAGAATTAGATTTTAAACATACTTAAACCTGGAATTGATGAGATGATTCAATCTTAGGATTAAGACATGTCATGAATTTAACTTAGTAGAAATGATGTAATTTGGTAATTTAGACCTTCATGTATTTGAAGTCTAGGGTTAATGAGATGATTTAATCTTAGAATAAAATATATAATAAGGCTTATTTAGGCTGGAATATATCACTTGGGCCTTTTATCTATTCCTTAATCCAATTGTATTGAGATGATTTATTCTTGGGTTAGAAATGGGTTTAAGGGCCCAAGTTAATTCTCCAGAGTTTGATTAGCCCATTAATACAATTCTTGCAGATTAATTTTAGCTCTGATTTTCGTGGAAAATGTTAAATCATCATTTAAGTAGATTTTGTGTTTTTGGTATGATTTTGCTTAAAATGGGTATCAATGTGTAATCAATCAGTCTTGGAATGATTTAGGGGAGTGGTGATCAAGTAATTGAATAATTCTAGGTTGATTAGGGGTTAATTACGCGGTAGGATCAAATTAGAGCTGAATTAGGGGGATTGGGGGTCAAAAAAGGAAAGAACGAGTGACACGCGGGGTGACCGGCGGTGCAGGCGGTCATCCTCACATGACCGCCGGCAGTGGCGGTCATAGGTGCCCAGAACCTCCGGTTTTTTTCGATTTTGTTTCTAATTCGATCCTACGCGGTTTTGGACCAGATTTTCGGGCATAATCTTCACCATTAAGCAGGTCTACGCCTCTAGGCTTCTCAGAACACTATAAATGGGACCCATCACACACATTTCAAGGGACACACAATTTTTCTCACATACACACCCATAAGCCTTGAGTGCTTGGAGAAACTCTACCTCTCCAAGCCTAGAAATAGATTCTTAGGCAGAAACTCTGGAGAAATTTCGTGGGAGGCATCAATAGTAGTCTAGCAGGGAGGAATCAAGAAGAGGACCAACCATTGAGCTTAGAAGTGGCAAGAAGGTGGGTGTAGAACTCAACGCATTGCAAGGAGCTATAGGAGGGCTACAAGAAGTAACACTTAACTCTTTTTTATTGATTCTTGCTGATTACATGATGATGCTTTTGATGATGTAAGTGGCCGACTAGTGCCATGTTTAGAACTACATGGCTTTGACCCCGGTCACTCGGGTATGTAGGTAGTCTCGATTTTACAACGGGATGCAAGCCAAATCTTCTTCTTCTCCCCTAATCTTTTATTTTCCACACTTGCACACCTGCACAAGGCACATTTGCATTCATCAATTGCATAAAGTCTCGACCCAACACGGATGGGTGCCTAACACCTTCCCATCTGTGACGAACCCCCGATCCTATGTCTTTGGTTCGCCATGACCATGTGGCCTAAAGGAGTCATCTGAAGGTTTTTCCCAAATTTTGCCCTTAATAAAATTTGGGTGGCGAATCCATTGATATGGGATTGACCCAAAAAAGAAGGTGTAAGGAAATAGGTGAATAGGCCCAAGTGATTTTGGGTCAGGTATTCACATCACTGGTGCACCAATTATGACATACGGTTATAATTGTGAATACAATGTATCTTTAAAAGAGCGATCTTCGGTAGATTTCTAATATGATTTATGATCTAGGGTACTTGCATATTTTTTGATCTACTTGCGGGTTTATTCTCGATGAGAGGCTATGTATTCCTAACAGATGTATAGCATTTAGCTCCCACAGTATGTTGGTCGTACGGTTCTACTTCCCTAAATGGATGTTTGCAGTTTCTGATGAGAATCTGTTTCTCATGATTGTGTTTATAAGCACTCCTATTATGTGTAGGTGGGAGATGTTGAATAGCGAGTCCACCCATAAAGGATGCTCACTTAAGCCCAACTGGGCCCAACTAGTATATTATATAAGCCACCACAAGGGGATGCTGATATACAATGTATTGTACACATTGTACATAAGTTGGGTAAAAACACAGATAACCTGCTTCCTGCAATCTAGGATTTAGACCGTGGAGACAAGAGGACCGATCCGATATACTGTGACGGTCTCCACTGACCAGTAATCCAAACCGTCTCCCGATCCTGACAACCGCTTCCGCTTCATTACTTGCAGATAAGTCTCCTTATCTTCTATATATATATATATATATATATATATATATATATATATATATATATTGGTGTGTACAGAATCCTTCAGTACTCCCTTCCAAACTCTCCTAGCACTCACTCTTAGACCTCCTAAACAGCTACGTGTCGGGCACTCTAACAAAAGCCTATGCAAATCCACGTTTCAACAACCTGGACTTGGCCTTGAAGGTGTTTGAGTATTTTCCTATGGCCTTGTTTAACATTGTCATCAAGTGTTGTTTGGACAACAATGAACCATGTAAGGCCATCGAAATCTATTGCAAGATGGTGGTGGCGGGTACTAACTCGAGGTCTAATAAGTTTACTTATCCTTCTTTGTTGAAGGCTTGGAGTTTTGGAGTTTCACATTTGTCCCGTGCGTGTATGTATCTTGGAGTTTTTGCGTCCTTGATATGTACCCTGAGTTTCAATTTTTGTCTTTTTTATATACCTTGACTGTTTAATTTGGGGTATATAAAAGAAACAAAAATTAAAACTCAGGTACATAAAAAGGCCGAAACTATGAACAAAGAAGAAACTTATTGTATATAAAAAGTGTTTAACTCTAGTATTAGTATGTGTGTGAAACCTTAAACATCAATTATTTTAAAAATAATTTTTAAAATATTTATTGGAAGGAGCAGAACTGACCCACACAGCATTCCCCTAAACCTGACACACTCACCAAATTCCTCCCTCTCCCGGAACCCCTCCTCGGTTAATCTTTCTCCCCGCAAATTTCTTTTTTTGTTTTACGCAGAAAATCCTAATGAACACAGATAAGGAAGACGACGCCGCCTTCTCCATGGCATTTAATGAGCCGCCTCATGGGTTCGTATATCGCATATCTACTCCCAAGTCCTGTCCTACTCTGTGTTCCTGTGATCCTTCTGATGCTACTTGCTTGGTTTCTTTTTTGTTTAAGGAATGTACACCATATGTTTGTTAAAATGTCTATGAAGGAAAAACCAGTCCCGTCTATACCCCCGTCAAGCTAGCTTCTTTATATTATTTCAGGTGATACATCAACCAGCTAGCCCCTGCTGTCTTCTACAATATAACAACACCCTTCTAATTCTACCCAAAAAGGAGAGCGAACAGGAAAACAAAGGTCATGGACTTTATGGGCAGCTTCATGCGGCTGGTTAAGCAGCACCTGAATCCGCCGCTGGGGTCGGTGGTGCACTTCCCCACCGTCGCAGCCGCCGAAGTATCCCTCCTTTATCCTTCCAAAACCACCACCACAACCCTGTATCGTCCTCACTTCCCATTCACACCACCCCTACCCTTTCCAAGAATTACTACGTTTACCTCCGGGGGTGCCGCTGCCAACACCGACACCGACACCGACACCGACACCGACGCCAACCCCGATCAGGAGCCCAAGACCAAGACCATTAGCGTCATGGTTCTCAGGTGCGACTCCTCAGCCGAGGGCGGCACCTGCCACGTCTACCTGCTCGGCTCGAAGCATGGTTCTCGGGTTAAATTTTGTGCTCATTTTTTATTTATTTATTTAGTTTTTCCCTTCCTGGGTTGTGAATGAAATTCTTCAAATTTGTCTTGTTTCGTACGTTTCTGGGCTGCAGCAATCGTGCTTAGAGGTGGAAGCTGTAATGGGTTGCGTGAAACCTGAGGTGCTTTTCTTTCTATGACTGGCTATCTAGTACATTCCTTTTATCAAATCTCTTTGGAAATTTACAAAGTTCAATTTATGTTTGATGATTTTGATTACAGGCTGTATTTCTGGAACTTTGTTCGGAACGGGAGGGATTGCTCACTATGGAGGTCTGTGTGTGGTTTATCTGTGAGAAGGATCACTGTTTTAATATCCACTTGATTGTCTCAGGTTGTGGTGTGGGGTTTGGTTCCAGGAATCTGAGTTTATGGTGGCATCTGAAGAAGCCAAAAAGTATGGGAGCAAGGTGGTACTTGGGGACCGTCCATTGCTGGTATTACATGTTATCTGAGTGCTGTTTATATGTGGCTTTTTTCAGTTCTCTTTATATTGTTCCTGTTCTGGCTTATTAATTAGCACGGGCTATCCTCACTGTGTTGGTATCTACTGAAACAGATTACAGAGCGAAGGACTATCAGTAAAATGCCACTTCTTCACTTGATAAAATATGCACTAAACCGCATTTTCAACTTTGTCCCAATCTCTCGTGAAAACGCTATCAAAGTGGTAAGCTATTGTAAAACGATTTTTTCCTAACAATTTCTTGTGTAGTACTTAATTATTCATGTGATGCCACAGAGTTTAGAAGAGATTTATTCATTGTCGCTTTGACCTTAACTTAGTTTTTCTTTTTTCCAGATGAACGAAAGAGATGATGACACCATGACTCTTGTCATTCAAGAGTTGAGCAAGGAGTTTCCCTCTTTAGTGGAGACTGTTGTGCATGAACGGGATCAGTTAGTATTCTTTTTCTTCTTGTCCTCTTCTTATTTTGGTCATTGTTTAAGTGCTGAAACTGAATGTCACATGTTGGCTTTTGTAGCTCATCAGATTATAGTCTTCCATTTGTGGGCTTCTACTTGCGGCCTGTAGAGTTTTGAGCTTAGTTTTTGTGTTGTCTTCTTTCTCCATAGCTTCCCTCTTATCTAATTTTAATTTTTTCTTCCTTTTCCAGCTTCACTGGCTAGATGGATTCACTAGAGGGGAAGAAAAAGTCGTGAGGATATATAAGTATTCGCATGGTCTTTTTTAGTTTAAAAATTAGCATAGGATAGCATGACAGGCAGTGACAAATTTAACAATGGGATCTTACTGTTATGTATGATTTTCTAAGGGTTCTATAAATGCATTTCTTTTGGAGGTGGCATTGAATTCTTGGCAATTTAACTTTTTCTGTAGGTATATGTCATCTAGATTGCTAGAAGTTGCCAGTACCTCCAGCTCAGTTGTTGCTGTTGTCGGGAGGATGCATTTGCCAGGCATAAAAAAGCATTGGAAGCAGCCCATTTTGGTTGGTGAATTAATGGGCTTTCAGTTTCCTACGCAGTTGCAATGCAGATCCTATTCCTTTAGGAATACCTCATAACACTTGAATTGGTGATGGTTTTTTCTCTTTTTTATGGAAGGATGAACTTTATTAACAGAATCTCAAAACTGGTAAAAGTACAAGCAGTCATCAAAGAGATGACAACAACAATAAAAGAGTAGGCACTAGCCCACGCAGACATAATCACTCCTATATGCAATCAGTACCAGACTCAAACATAGTTTAGTAAAACTTAGCACCTTTCCACTCTTTAAGGCTATCAGCACATATCATCACATCAGACAGTCGAAGCGAGAACTCTCGGTGCTAAGCTTTACATGGTTAGGGTGCATCATGAATTTGAGAAAATTCATGAACCTAGAGAATAACAGGATAGACCTCAATTGATTAAATTCATAACACTTGAATGTAGATGGTGTCATGCATCATGCATTTGGCCTCTGATGAATCTTGAAAGTTAACATGAGAAAGATTCACCTTGATTTGTTCCGCCTTTTGCATGTGGATGGTTGGTCATGGTATTGTGATCCTGCTTCTCTGGGATAAACGGAAGCTGCATGCCTTGTACCTTTGGATTACACTTTCGAATTATCATTTGTTCTGATGCTCGTTGATTGCTTTGTTCCCTGTTCTGTAGGTGGAGGATCTTCTGGAAGTTCCTTCAAGTCCTTGGGCTAAATTAAAGTTTTTTGCATTTCGGCAGCTATTTCCGCTCTTCAGATAAAATTCAGTTCACGATCCTGCCGGATTAGGAATTTACATGTTTGGCAGGACAAGCAACTAACCCTTATTTTGATATAAACACACCTAGCATTAAATGATGCAAAACCTCCAAGGATTATGGCCTCAAAAATCTTATGCACAGCCATTACAGAAAACGGTTTATGTTTGATTCTGACTTCAATCCTGTTTGAGGTTAAATGAATATGTTATGTTATGCACAATGACTCTCCATTGCTTAGGGCGAAGGCATGCTTGTTTTTTGGACCCTGATAGAAAAAGCAAAGCATAGTACTATGAATCATAGCTTATCTCCTTTAATCATTGTTATCATTCTTAATTAATTGTATGTATTTCCTTATTTTATTATCTTTTTGTTTTGCCTTAATTGACGCAAAATACATAAATTTTCACTGTATTTATACTATTTTATCTTTGATCTTTTTTGCCTTCTCATATCGGTTGTGGTCCATAATATAATTTTTATTTTTGTGGAAGTGGTCCATAAGATCAAGGTAGATGATGGCCAACTGCATTAAATTAAATCTAATGATAATAAAAACACATGATATGAGTTGTGATTGTACTATGAGTATTATTTTATGGTGAATTTCATTTGACCTAATACTTTCTCGAGCCAGCTAGCTTAGTCCTTTCTGAATATTTTTAATTATTTAGGCATGATGTAACCTGCCGCAAGCAACAATTAGTGGCTTTATTTTCTGGATGCGGAGAAGATCTGTTGGGTCATTATCCAATTGATTGGAAAATTTACTTAAAACTTGTTGATTTAAGTGGTGTGGCACTTGATGCCCTAAAGGTTCATCTTTAATTTTGAATTTTGTGAAATAGAAAAGATCAATGCTGCGAGAAATTTATCCTTTAGTGTGCTTGATAAATCATAATTATCGCTGAAACTATAACTGAAAGGGGAAAATTTCAGCCTTTGTACTATTTCCGAGGGTCTTCCTCACAAACACACTTAGCTCACAGTCTAAGCAAAAGTCTCTGATATATCAAATTCTTGTGCACAACTTTTGGAAGTGGAATACAATCTGGAATGAGATCGATAGATGTCTCATCAAAGTTCTATTTTGCATCCTTGTAAATTGCAAATTGTTATAAAATTGAAGGTGAATGTGGTAATATTAACTTGATGGTAATAATACACTTTTGTAATAATGCATTTTTTTATGGTAATTAGAAATGGAGAAATAATATAATTATAATAATGATGAAGGGAGATTAAGAGAGGATGTGTAGGAATAAGAAGGGAGTGAGTTTATGGTTGGATTATAAGTGTGTGTATGGAAATGAAGGAGGGATATTTATAGGTGAAAATGGGAGGATAAAAACAAATAAGTTAGGTTGGATACAAGAATTAAAATCACATGGATTTAGCTAATAAAGATGAAGACAAAGGAGGTAGATAGGTAGGTAGAAGAAAAACCCATGTGAAAGTTTGGTGTATAGTAAAGAATTTTACAGGGGTTAAATTCGAGTATGATAAAAATAAGTTTTACTAGATGGTAACAATGACATTCACCATAATTTATTTACAACACTCCCCCTTGAATGTCATTGTACTTTAGATAGAATACGCTTGGGAAGGACTGCCTCATTAAAAACCTTACGAAGAAAAACCCAGTGGGATAAAAACTTGGTGAAGAAAAAAAGAGTGCAGTGCGTATTCTACTCTCCCTCATTTTGGCCTCCCGTGATGTCTCGAAGTCGCCGTATGCCAATCTTCTTTATTAACTTTTCAAAAGTTGAATTAGGCAGTGATTTCGTAAATAAGTCTGCTAAATTATCACTTGAGCAAATCTGTTGAACAAAAATATCACCATTCTTCTGAAGGTCATGAGTGAAAAAGAACTTTGGTGATATATGCTTTGTCCGATCGCCTTTGATGTATCCTTCCTTCAATTGGGCAACGCAGGCAGCATTATCTTCATAAATGGTTGTTGGAGTTTCTCTCCCACTATCCAATCCACATGAATCTCGGATATGTTGCGTCAATGATCTTAGCCAAACACACTCTCGACTGGCTTCATGTATGGCTACAATTTCTGCATTATTTGAAGAGGTGGCAACGATAGTTTGCTTTGTGGATCGCCATGATATAGTAGTTCCTCCACAGGTAAACAAGTAGCCGGTTTGTGACCGAGCTTTATGTGGATCAGACAAATATCCTGCATGTGCATAACCAATTAGATCGGGTTTGGACCCGGATGAATAAAATAATCCCATAACCATTGTACCCCGAAGATATCGAAAAATTTGTTTAATCCCATTCCAATGTCTGCGAGTTGGGGCAGAACTATATCTTGCTAATAAATTGACAGCAAAAGATATATCAGGTCTTGTATTAGTAGCAAGATACATTAAAGCTCCAATCGCGCTGAGATATGGTACTTCTGGACCAAGAATTTCTTCATTATCTTCTCGAGACCTAAAAATATCTTTCTTTTGATCAAGCGACCTCACAACCATCGGGGTACTTGTTGGATGCGCTTTGTCCATATAAAATTTTTTTAATACCTTCTCGGTATAATGTGTCTGATGGACAAAGATCCCATTTTCTAAATGTGCAATTTGAAGACCTAGACAGAGTTTTGTCTTTCCAAGGTCTTTCATCTCAAATTCTTTATTTAAACAATGCACGACTTTCGAAACTTCTTCAGGAGTTCTAATAATATTTAAATCATCAACATAAAAAGCAATGATGACATATTCATGCATGGACCTTTTAACAAAAACACATGGACATATGGAATCATTTTTGAAGCCTTCTTTTACCAAGTACTCACTGAGACGATTATACCATATATGCCCAGATTGCTTCAAGCCATATAATGATCTTCTCAATTTGATTGAGTATATATCCCGGAAATTAGCAGCTTCAAGCAACTTGAGTCCTTTAGGAACTCTCATGTATAGATCATGGCTTATAGGTCCATAGAGATAGGTTGTAACAACATCCATTAAATGCATTTCTAATTTTTCATGTACTGCCAGACTAATTAGAAACCGAAAAGTTATTGCATCCACCACAGGGGAGTATTTCTCCTCATAATCAATACCGGATCGTTGGGTAAAATCTTGTGCAACAAGCCGTGCTTTATATCTCACTATTTCATTTTTCTCATTTCTTTTCTGCACAAATACCCATTTGTAACCGACCGGTTTTACACCATCAGGTGTTGGGACTACTGACCCAAAAAATTCTCGCTTTATGAGCGAGTCTAACTCAGCCTTAATTGCGTCTCTCCATTTTGGCCAATCATTTCTACGCCGGCATTCATCGATTGATTTAGGCTCATGATCCTCATTTCCTTCCATAATATTTAGCGCTACATTATATGCAAAAATTCTGTCGACGGTTATTTCACGTCAGTTCCATCTTGTTCCTGACATAATATAATTGATTGAGATATCATCATTTTGACTTATTTTAGGTACTTGAGTTACTTCTGGAACATTACAATTTATGTCAGGAACCTCTTCTGGAGGATTATCCTCTTCTTGAGGATTTTCAATTTGAACCTCTACGGGAGGTTTTATTACCTTGTTAGGGCCATCTTGTATCTTTGCTCCTTTTCACTGTCGAGGATTTTTATCTTTGGAACCGAGTGGTCTGCCACGCTTCTGGCGTGCTTTAGATTCATTTGCAATCTTTAATTGTCCTTCGGGGACATCAATTCTAGGAGGAGCATTTGCAGCTGGTGCATGAGATTTGGTCACTCTATTGATATCAGCAAAAGCATCTGGCAATTGATTTGCTATATTTTGCAAATGAATTATCTTTTGAACTTCAAGTTGAAACTGATTTGTTCGAGGATCAAGGCTTGATAATGATATAGCATTCCATTTAATTTCTTTATCCAGCTGCTTATTTTCTCCCCCTAATGTTGGATAAATATTTTCATCAAAATGATAATCAACAAACCTTGCTGTAAATAAATCTCCAGTTGTTAGTTCCAAATACTTTATAACTGATGGAGATTCTCATCCAGCATATATTTCCAATCTTCTTTGAGGACCCATTTTAGTTTGCTGTAGTGGAACAATTGGCACATATACTGCATAACCAAAGGTTCGAAGATGGGAAATATTAGGTTCGTGACCATGAAACAATTGAATGGGGGAGAGCTTATGATAGCTTGTTGGCCTGATGCGCACAAGTGCTGCTGCATGCAAAATAGCATGTCCCTAAGTAGTAACGGGGAGTTTGCATCTCATCAATAATGGCCTCGCAATCAATTAGAGGCGTTTAATCAACGATTCTGCTAGACCGTTTTGGGTATGAACATGAGCTACAGGATATTCAACCACAATTCCAATTGACATACAATAGTCATTAAACGCCTTGGAGGTGAATTCAGCAGGATTATCAAGACGTATAGTCTTAATTGTATGATCAGAGAAGTGCGCCTGCAATTTGATCAATTGTGATAATAAACGCGCAAATGCCAAATTGCGTGAGGACAAGAGGCACACATGGGACCATCTAGTTGATGCATCAATTAAAACCATAAAATATCTAAATGGTCCACACGGTGGATGTATAGGTCCACAAATATCTCCCTGAATTCTTCACAAAAATGCTGGTGATTCAGAACCAACCTTATCATACGAAGGCCAGATAATTAATTTTCCTTGTGAACAAGCAGCACATGAAAATTCATTAGATTGAAAAATCTTCTGGTTTTTCAATGGATGACCAAATGAATTTTCAATAATTCTGCGCATCATTATTGATCCGGGATAGCCCAACCGGTCATGCCAAATTTTTAACTCATTAGTCAGCTTCAGGCTGGTGCCAGCTTCTGTATAATAACTTTCAATGACTCGAATATTTGTGTAATACAATCCAGCAGATAATACGGGTAATTTTTCCACAACTTGTTTGTTACCTGAAGTGGTAACTTTTGTAAGGTAGAGATATTCAACATCTCTTTCATTCATTGTCTCAATATGATATCCATTTAAACTGATATCCTTAAAACTTAACAGGTTTCTTTGAGACTTTGAAGAGAACAAAGCATTTTCAATGATTATCTTTGTTCCCTTTGGTAGTAAATGAAACACCCTAACCTAAATTCACCCAACTAACAGTAAATACAGCAAACAGAACCACCACGTGGCCAACATATCATAAAAGCAGCAACACATATTAATAAAAAGATTAATAGATAGTCAAAATCACAAACTCGTCACCTTGTGGGGACATCAACATTTGCACAACGGAAGCATTTCTAGATATTCAGTAACATTTTATTTGCAAGACACAATGCATGCTATTGGATCCGAGTCTTGTCCGAGGAGACGCCACAGCCGCCGGTAAGCAAACCTAACCTGCAGGAACTGTGTGAGGGGTGAGACCAACCACTGTCTCACCGATAAACAAATAAACCACAGTATACATACAACCGCAAATACACCCAAGCCAACACAGAACACAATAGAAGTACAGCAAGCACAAACATAATATCGGTATCAACTTACCTGAACTAACTATACGTCAGACTTCTCATGGTAAAGCTAATCTCATAAACTCACCGACACTTGACGATAGACTACCAATTTTTTTATTAGGGCCCTGTCACGTAATAAGTATCGGCCGTGCCTGGTAGCCAGGTTAGCTAACCCCAGGGTACTCCCCGTTAATCCATAAATATCACAAATCATATCACAAATAACCGAGTCCCGCAGTCCTCGGCGGAAGTCCCGCAGTCCTTCCTATAATAAGTCAACTGAGTCCCGCAGTCCTCAGCCGGGAGTCCACGCAGTCCTCCCTATCATATCACAAATCACAGGGCGACTACCATCTGGCCGTACCAATACCTGTCACGTGACAACCTAGATGTCTAGATGTTATTACCACTGTTTATTATTATTTCTTATTCCACTGTCCAACAGTAACTCATCATATTCACGTTCCCGAGCAGGCTCTCAGCCTCACAGCTCCTCTGGGAATCCAGTCACAATGTCAGGATACCGGGTCACTATCACTATTAACTCAATATCTCGTATCTCGTATAGTCATCAAAATATTCACATCAACATCACAAAGTTCAATAATCAATCACAGAAGTCATCAAACACAATACAATAATCACAATAGCAGCCAGCATTAACATGACAGGCACAACAAGATAACATATGAGAAAAATGATCAATCAAACATTCGGGGTACCACGGGCAGCATACCGAAGTTTATAAGTTTATATCCTCACCTGGTACTCCAGAAAATTGACATCCGATTAAGCCTCGATGTTCTTATATTTATCACAACATAATTACTTATAATGCACAACAAAAATGACATGTATGATAATTGCAAATTATTCGTTAGTCAGCCTGTCCTTCACAAGGTCTATTGTCTTCATTTTAATTCGTTCCCATAAAATTCTATAGTCATCAATTAATTAATATAAGTTGATGAAGGTATTGCAGCTTTTGCAAATGATGTTGTTATAATACAATTTAACATAGTTTAGGGATAGTCGTATTCATAGTTTATATATAGTGCCGTTTATTGGCCATCCTCATCATATCTTGTCAGAATATGACTGTGACCATTTAATTAGTCCCCTACTTAAAATAATCAAGTCATTAATCCAATCAGCCGTTAGTAAAATTATTAGCCTTACTAATTGATTTATTCAACAGATTATTAATCCTCAAATAGAATAATTAATTGTATTATCAACCGTAATAGTATTGGTATTATCATTTTGGAAGCACAATTCAAATCCTGGTCATGGTTCCATATTAAAGAAATCATTATCCCTGTAGTCGCAATATAAACTATCCAGATTATTTAATTAATCAAACCATTAAACTTACCAAAATCCAAATTAGTTATATAATTCAAATTTTAGTAGCCTAGAGCAATTCCCAGGTCCAAAATTGGGTCCAAACGTTTCAGCCCTATGGACCAAACCATGACTTCCAGCCCATTGCATTTTATTTGACAGTCCATTACCTTGAGTTAAACTCACTCACCATTAGTGAAATTTAATTCAGCAGCAACGGCCAAGGCTAAAGACGTTCTCGACAGCAGCACGACGGCGAGGGCGAGCGGCGGCGTGATTGCTGGCACAGAGGAGCTGATGCAGAGGAGGATGGTGGTGACGAGAGGGCGTTGGCTTCGGCCTTGCTCCGTCGGGCGGCTGGAGGAAAAAGGAAGTGTGGCAGCAGCGACTTCGCGAGGTGGTGATGTCGGTGTCCGTCGGCAACAGAAGGAGCAGAGAAGGGAGCGGCGACGACGGGGGAAGCGCGTCATGCTGCTCATCTCGGTTCCGGCCGTCGCTATCGGTGGAGGAGGAGGAGGAGAAGAAGAAGAAGAGTGAAGAAGAGATGGTGGCTTGTGATGTCGTTTGGATGGCAACAGATGGGCTGTTTGTTTTCTCCTTTTTCTTTTTCTCTTTTTTTTTTTTTTATAAATGTATATTGTATGGAAGAATACTGGATGGTTATACTTGGTGCAGAATTAATAGAGGAAGAAGGTGCATGTTTCTAACTGTCAAGCTATTTGAGGAAGTTGGTTGTAGACGATAGTGGTGCTTGGTTTGGCAGATGAACATGGGTTTGTAGGGAACTATTGTGGCAGACAAGATATGGTGATGGAAAAAGAAAAAAAAAAATGTCTGCCATTACCTTTAATAATTGAACAGGGTATGTTGTAGCTGTCATCGTGCGCAGAAAAAGCAGAAGATTCTGAACCAACAAAATGACGCATATGTCCTTTTTACTACTTTTGGTTTCCAATTAAGTTTTTTTTTTTTGAAATTCCGTCCTAGTTCTAAAAATACAACTTAAATTTGGAAAATCTAATTAATTATCTTGGCAAAATAATATTAATAATAATAATAATAATCATAATAATAATAATAATAATATAAATATTATTAATCGTAATAATAATAATAATAATACTAATAATAATAACAATATCCATTGTAATAATAGTAATAATAATCAAAACTTATGGGAAAATCTATATAAAATAAATACTTGAAATGTCGAACAAGGCTCGGTGGGAAACGAGGCTCGGTAACTACAAGGTACCCCAGAAAGTATCGGTGGTTTTCAGGTTTAGGATCCGAAGATCGATTTACTCCCGGTAAAACTCTCGGATGATTCTTGTTTAACAGCAGTAAAACTTTATTATCCACCGTAAAAGTCAAACGACTCGGTAAAATTTTACAAAAATTTTACCCGGGTCATTACAGTCTACCCTCCTTAAAAGAATTTCGTCCTCGAAATTCCGTCTTATCCGTGGGTCCTACCACGATAAGCTTCTGGCACACTCTGCCAGGTGTCCAAACTCAACGCGAGATACCGCTTATGCCCTTAAGCGTCATCTCATCCGCTTATAAGTACCAAACCTCACAGCTGAGACATTCACTCTCAGCTATGGACTCTCCGCTTCGTTCTCGAACGACCTCAGACTCCGAGAATAACAGCTACATCGGTGGCAAGGCTTTCCCGACAAGCTCCGATGAAGAGCCTCCGAAGAAGCGGTTCAAGACCAACATCATCGGTCTGGAGGAGCACATGGTCGTTTCCCCAAAACGACGCAAGAAGCGTGCCGGCAAGAAGGCTGAAGATCGCAAGGGCAAGGCGGTAGCTGAGAGCAGCACTCCGCAACAGAAGCTAACGCAGCTGAACTTCTCGCTGAAGAAGATCAGCTCGGCGGTGGCGCAGATAGAACTGGCGTGCATGGAGCTGTTCCCGCACATGGAAAATGTCAAAAAGATTGTAAAAGATCTAGAGAAGCAAGTAACTCCTTAGAGAGTACTTCTTCTCCGATGTAAACCTTTTAAAATAAATAAAATAATTTCCTTTTAAATCAAAAATCTCTTGTGTTATAAAATCTCATGTTAAACGGAAAATAAAACATCTCAAAGTAAAATAAAAATCAATAATAAGAATATAAAATCAAAAATAAGAAAATTAAAAACAAACTCGTTAAACAAAATCAAAACAAAAAGAAATTAAAATAAAACACGTTTTCATGATCGTGCTCGTATCGGACGTAAACATCCTCGAATCATGAAACGTAACACGTACAGCTAACGGTGACGTCGGTTCCCACGTGAAAAAGACGACCGTTAACACGCACAGTGATGATCACGGGAACGTCCTGTGTCCCTCGAAAGAAACGTTACCCACTTGTTCAAAAATTCTGCATAAGCCAAAAACGTCAGTCTCGTCTCGCATCTCTCCACGATGTCCGAACAGCTGTAAACTCGTCGCACATGCTCTCTACTCGAGATGCGGTCCCATCTGTCCATCCGCAACGGTCACGGATGCAAGTGGTGAAAGGTGCAAGAAAATATAGAAAGGCCACAAAAAGAAAAGACAAGGTAGCCAGAGCGAAAGAAAATCATGAGTTAGGAAAAGCTCGAAAAACTCTGGCATGGGTCCGAAAAACGCGTAAAGTAATAAATGCAAGCAACGGTACATTTTCAAAAAGCAAAATCTTGAAAATCAAAAACGGTAATCACGCTCCCCATAAGTGTATAAAAGAAGGAGCGGTGAGGGGTAAATCACCAAAAGCAACAAAACTCTCAGAAAAAAAAAACCACAACGTTCCAAAAACAAAATCCCACACGTTCCATTCACGATGCCTGCTCCATCTTCAGTCTTCTTCGTCGAAGGTGCGAATCTCGGCAGGAGAAACCGTCTGGCGTACAGCATGGTCAATGAGCGTGCTGAAGAACTACCGAACGAGCTCGGTAGAATGCCCCGACTGGTCTTTGTCGACGAGCTCTACTCATCGCGGTTCTTCGTCACTCCAATGGAAGAGGTGTTCTTCCTAGAGGATCGCGGCACTCTGAGGACATCCTACTACGGATCAGCCAACTCCGTGATGTTCTTCATTTTGGATAGGCTTCAAGAGTTCAACTTGGAGTCCACTTGCCAAATTGTGGAGCAAGGCGCTTACTACCAGCTCGCAATGACAGCCCAGAGCATACCCAGAACGACTCGGCTACCTCCAACCTGGCCAAAGGTACGGCTACTGGTGTGGAACTGCAGAGGAGTGGCAAGACGTGCACAGGAGTTCTCTCGTACTTTGAGGGATCTGAAGAACCAGTACAAGCCGAACATGGTTCTTCTGACGGAGACGCAGTGGCAACCACGAGACGATCACGGTCTGATCCCACTCCGGTTCCCTCAAGCTAACCGGTTCAAGATTCCTAGCCAGAGAGACAGAGGCGGCATGTGGTTCTCGTGGAGCGACAGAGTCACGGTCAACGTCAACAGTGACGCAAACAGCTTCCGTGTCAACGTCGTTGCAAACCGTTAAATATATTTTTATTTTTTTATAATATCAAAAATCCATGTATTATTTCCCCTTTTTATAAATTATCAATGTAATATTTCTATTTGCAATCAATATATTATTATTTTCCTTTGTATCCAAAGTATCAGTATTATTAATAATATTTGCAATTTCGCTTATTTATGGCATCATTACCTCTTATGTGTATGTTCCGCGACAGCTGGCGTCCCTCGACTGGATCCATATTGCACTAACTAAATGATATAAATGCAAAATGATAAACATATGGAGCGAGCAATGCACAACAAACAAGCAAAACAATCACCCGAGGACCTACAGCCCGCTCCGCTACCAAAATGAAACACCCTAACCTAAATTCACCCAACTAACAGTAAATACAACAAACAGAACCACCACGTGGCCAACATATCATAAAAGCAGCAACACATATTAATAAAAAGATTAATAGATAGTCAAAATCACAAACTCGTTACCTTGTGGGGACATCAACATTTGCACAGCGGAAGCATTTCTAGATATTCAGTAACATTTTATATGCAAGACACAATGCACGCTATTGGATCCGTGTCTTGTCCGGGGTAACGCCACAGCCGCCGGTATGCAAACCTAACCTGCAGGAACTGTGTGAGGGGTGAGACCAACCACTGTCTCACCGATAAATAAATAAACAACAGTATACATGCAACCGCAAATACACCCAAGCCAACACGGAAAACAATAGAAGTACAGCAAGCACAAACATAGCATCAGTATCATCTTACCTGAACTAACTATTCGTCAGACTTCTCTTGGTTAAGCCAATTTCATAAACTCACCGACACTTGACGTTAGACTACCAATTTTATTATTAGGGCCCTGTCACGTAATAAGTATTGGCCGTGCCTGGTAGCCAGGTTAGCTAACCCCAGGGTACTCCCGGTTAAACCATAAATACCACAAATCATATCACAAATAACCGAGTCCCGCAGTCCTCGGCGGAAGTCCCGCAGTCCTTCCTATAACAAATCAACTGAGTCCCGCAGTCCTCAGCCGGGAGTCCACGCAGTCCTCCCTATCATATCACAAATCACAGGGCGACTACCATCTGGCCGTACCAATACCTGTCACGTGACAACCTAGATGTCTAAGTGATATTATCATATTTTATTTTTATTTTTCTCTCCGACTTTCATCAACCTTATTCATATTATATTCCAAGATTCCGAGCGGCACACAGCCTCACAGCTCTTCGGGAAACCAATCCAACGTCACAATACCGGGTCACTGCCAGTGACCGATCAAATACCACATATCTCATACGATCATCACAATTATCACACCAATGTCACAAAGCTCAACAGCTAGTCCACAATAGTCATCAAACATAAAACAATAAACGCAACATCAACCAACGATAACATGACAGGCACAACAAGATAACATATAAATAACAATCAAACAAACAAACAACCGGGGTATCACGGACAGCATACCGAAGTTTATAAGTTTATATCCTCACCTGGTACTCCAGAAAATTGACATCTGATGAAGCCTCGATGTTCCTATATTTATCACAACATAATTACTTATAATGCACAACAAAAATAACATGTATGATAATTGCAAATTATTCGTTAGTCAGCCTGTCCTTCACAAGGTCTATTGTCTTCATTTTAATTCGTTCCCATAAAATTCTGTAGTCATCAATTAATTAATATAAGTTGATGAAGGTATTGCAGCTTTTGCAAATGATGTTGTTATAATACAATTTAACATAGTTTAGGGATAGTCGTATTCATAGTTTATATATAGTGCCGTTTATTGGCCATCCTCATCATATCTTGTCAGAATATGACTATGACCATTTAATTAGTCCCCTACTTAAAATAATTAAGTCATTAATCCAATCAGCCGTTAGTAAAATTATTAGCCTTACTAGTTGATTTATTCATCAGATTATTAATCCTCAAATAGAATAATTAATTGTATTATCAACCGTAATAGTATTGGTATTATCATTTTGGAAGCACAATTCAAATCCTGGTCATGGTTCCATATTAAAGAAATCATTATCCCTGTAGTCGCAATATAAACTATCCAGATTATTTAATTAATCAAACCATTAAACTTACCAAAATCCAAATTAGTTATATGACTTCCAGCCCATTGCATTTTATTTGACAGTCCATTACCTTGAGTTAAACTCACTCACCATTAGTGAAATTTAATTCAGCAGCAACGGCCAAGGCTAAAGACGTTCTCGACAGCAGCACGACGGCGAGGGCGAGCGGCGGCGTGATTGCTGGCACAGAGGAGCTGATGCAGAGGAGGATGGTGGTGACGAGAGGGCGATGGCTTCGGCCTTGCTCCGTCGGGCGGCGGGAGGAAAAAGGAAGTGTGGCAGCAGCGACTTCGCGAGGCGGTGATGTCGGTGTCCGTGGGCAGCAGAAGGAGCAGAGAAGGGAGCGGCGACGACGGGGGAAGCGCGTCATGCTGCTCATCTCGGTTCCGGCCGTCGCTATCGGTGGAGGAGGAGGGGGAGAAGAAGAAGAAGAGTGAAGAAGAGATGGTGGCTTGTGATGTCGTTTGGATGGCAACAAATGGGCTGTTTGTTTTCTCCTTTTTCTTTTTCTCTTTTTTTTTTATAAATGTATATTGTATGGAAGAATACTGGATGGTTATACTTGGTGCAGAATTAATAGAGGAAGAAGGTGCATGTTTCTAACTGTCAAGCTATTTGAGGAAGTTGGTTGTAGACGATAGTGGTGCTTGGTTTGGCAGATGAACATGGTTTTGTAGGGAACTATTGTGGCAGACAAGATATGGTGATGGAAAAAGAAAAAAAAAAGATGTCTGCCATTACCTTTAATAATTGAACAGGGTATGTTGTAGCTGTCATCGGGCGCAGCAAAAGCAGAAGATTCTGAACCAACAAAATGACGCATATGTCCTTTTTACTACTTTTGGTTTCCAATTAAATTTTTTGTTTTTTTTTGAAATTTCGTCCTAGTTCTAAAAATACAACTTAAATTTGGAAAATCTAATTAATTATCTTGGCAAAATAATATTAATAATAATAATAATAATAATAATAATCATAATAATAATAATAATATAAATATTATTAATCGTAATAATAATAATAATAATAATACTAATAATAATAACAATATCCATAGTAATAATAGTAATAATAATCAAAACTTATGGGAAAATCTATATAAAATAAATACTTGAAATGTCGAACAAGGCTCGGTGGGAAACGAGGCTCGGTAACTACAGGGTACCCCAGAAAGTATCGGTGGTTTTCAGGTTTAGGATCCGAAGATCGATTTACTGCCGGCAAAACTCTCGGATGATTCTTGTTTAACAGCAGTAAAACTTTATTATCCACCGTAAAAGTCAAACGACTCGGTAAAATTTTACAAAAATTTTACCCGGGTCGTTACAGTAAAACTTGAGCTCTTCCAGAGCCTTTAATTATTTTTGTACTACGAGAGATTGTACTAACATATGCTTTTCCAAATTTCAAAGTAAGAAAATATTTCCGTTTATTAAATACGGAATGAGTAGTTGCACTATCTGCTAGACAGATCTCTGAGTTATTATGCTTTGAACCATATAGCTGAATATCCATATCTTCATAAAAGAAAATAAAACATGCATAAGAAAATAATACTAAACTAAAATTTATTCCAAATTAAAACATTAAGAACATTAATAGAAATAAACAGCAGATAAGAACATAAATGTAAAATACGAAGAGACTGGTAGCAGGTTTATTCTTGCTTCAATTTATCGCTTGCTTCTTCTAGATAAGCAAGATAATCATCAATATCAAAATATGAGTCGGACTGGAAGGTAGCGTCTTGGTCATCATCTTGAACAAAATTTATTTCAACAGCCTTTTTATTGGCTTTCAAAGATGATTGATAAAGTTCCACTAAGTGCTTTGCTGTACGACATGTTCGTGACCAATGACCCGTCATGCCACATCGATAGCAAGTTGTCTCAGGATTTTTCTTGTCCTGATATTTTCCATCATTCACATGTTTTCCTTTAGCCTTGCTATTTTTATGAATATTACGGTCACGATAATTAAAGTGGTTCCTTCCATGTCCACGCTCATGTCCCCGACCACGACCTTGTCCACGGCTACGACCAAAATTATCATGTATTGATGCATTCGCTTCCGGGAATGGAGCTGAAGCTGTGGGGCGAGACTCATGATTTTTCATCAATAGCTCATTATTTTGTTCGGCCACCAGGAGGCAAGAAATCAAATCAGAATATTTTGTGAAACTTTTTTCACGGTACTGCTGCTGTAGGAGCACATTGGATGCGTGAAAAGTGGAGAATGTTTTCTCTAACATATCGACATCAATAACACTTTCTCCACATAATTTTAATTGAGAGGTTATTCGAAACATAGCTGAATTATATTCATGCACAGATTTAAAATCTTGCAGCTTTAGATGCATCCACTCATAACGAGCTTTTGGGAGTATGACCATCTTTAGGTGATCATATCTTTCTTTCAAATTTTTCCAAAGATCTGTAGGATCTTTGACAGTAAGATACTCCGTCTTTAGACTATCAAGAAGATGACGGAGAAAGATTTTGGCTTTTGCCTTATCTTGACTGGATACAACTTTTGCCTTATCTTGACTAGTCCCATCTTTTTCTTGAATAGATATAGTTTTCCTTTTTCTTGAGGAGATTTTATGGTATTTCCCAGGCCCATAGCATCTAATAATAACAAAATATAAGTATAAAGAGAAATAATAATAGAAATTATATAGTATATACGCTTACTCGATAAATCTTTCAACAGTATTAGTAGAATAATAATATAGAATATGTAATATATATATGCTTACTCAATAAATTTTTCAGCTATATAAATACTATATATATGTAATAGAAATGATGAAAATAGTAATAAAAAAAGTTTATAAATGATTATCTTGATAAGGTAGAGACTCGTACTGATAACATGTTATAAAATTGAAGGTGAAAAGCACCTTGATGGTAGTAATATTAACTTGATGGTAATAGTATACCTTTGTAATGATACACTTTTGATGGTAATTACAAATGGAGAAATAATATAATTATAATAATGATGAAGGGAGATTAAGAGAGGGTGTGTAGGAATAAGAAGGGAGTGAGTTTATGGTTGGATTGTAAGTGTATGTGTATGAAAATAAAGGGGGTATTTATAGGTAGAAATGGGAGGAAAAAAACAAATAAGTTAGGTTGGATTATAAGAATTAAAATCACATAGATTTAGGTAATAAAGATGAAGACAAAGGAGGTAGATAGATAGGTAGAAGAAAAATCTATGTAAAAATTTGGTGTATGGTAAAGAATTTTATCGAGAATAACAATGACAAAAAAAAATAAGTACGATCATAACAATGACATTCATCATAACTTATTTACAACATAAACAGCATGCTTATTTTCTAAACGGTAGACATGGAACCCTTTTATTACGATCATACTCGTACAGTGGAATGGTACGGGAAAAAGGACTTTTTTTTTTTTTTGAGCCATGAGAAAAAATGGAAAATTTAAAGGGATATTATCTTCAATCCTGATCATTCCATAAGAATCACCTTTTATCATGTCATGCAAAAAATTGATGACCCAACAAGACGTACACTATCAATCAGAGGCCACCATTTCACATGAACCTTTTTACAAACTTGCTTTTCAATGCTCAAAACCCAAACAAACCTTTTAACTTTACATTATGAGTATTCTTAATTAACCATATGCTAATGTAGGGATGTCGTTTTTGCTTAGTTGATTTTATGTGTTGCAAGAATTCCAATTTCACTTGGATGTTGATCTTCTCTCCCGGCGCGTCCAACTCTAGTATGGACGTGGATTGGCGGATGATTCCTCCCCAACCTCATTGACTGATGTACTCTCCCGGACTTGGATGTTATCTGTCTCAGTTACATCTCAGCCAGTTTCCTGAGCCTGTTTCAGTTTTTATATGTTCGGGATTTTGATCCCTTGTCATGTATCGTTATGTTTTTCATGTTTCTTGTATAAGATAGAAGTCGACTTGAGCCAACGACTTCTAATCATGTATTGAGCTCACGTATATTTTTTAATATACTTCCGGACCAAAAAAAAGAATTCCAATTTCACTTATTGCATTGGTGACTAAAAATTCAACAAGAGGTAGTAGTTGTTAAAAGTTGGCAGGCAAGAAAATCTTAATTATTGATGTTGGTTGGATTTTTAAATCTTAATCTTGTTTTTGGTCATTGGATACTCCGAATCTTCCTAATGCACTGTCATCGAACTAATTAAACCCACCACTATTAATGATTTAAACAAAGCTTGTCCGCGAGTCCCTTGATGAGTCATTAGCCAATAGAAAAATGTTAAATCATATGCTTACCCCCATCATCTTTTTCCTTTCAGTTGTGTGTCATTCCACACTAATCAAGACACTTAAACTAAATATATTTGATTAAGAAGTAGAGGAGATTGTGAAACCTGGCGGGGACACCATTTAATCATCATCCTTATCCTCAATGTATAACTTTTTGATTTTATAATAAAGTTGTAGAAGGCTGCAAACTTTTGTACCCTGTAAAATGGGTTTTATTATTGAGATCCAATTGGCCAAAAAAGATGACTTTATGTGAATAGTTTCTTGTTCCAATATCGTTATCTTGTAGATCAAGATGCAGCAGCTAGTATATACTCCTATATAGCGACGCGTCATCGTTTTGTAACCCAAAATAAAAATGATGGTTAAGGATTTTTACATATTTTTTTCTCTTTTTGTAGTATCTGTGATCAAGATTGACAGAAACATAAACCAACATAAATCTTGTCTCGAACGCAATCATGATTCATCATCCAGGCGTGAAATTTTTTAGTCCAAAAGGCAGAGACAAATCTTGAATAAATTTAACTCCACTAATTAATTGCCTCTAAACTCCACACAAAGACATGGACCCATTTGGATTCTACCTTAAGGTTATTTTGGTATTTTAGAAGCCAGAGAGAATATGAATCTGTAGTGATACCACCCATGTTTCACCAATCAATACAAGCTAGTGCCTGCACTTTCTGATGTTCATGAATTGGATTCTTATAATATATGCTTTATCCTTCCCTTCCCTTCCCATGTACTCGGAGCCAATTAATTTTCTTTATCCACTATCAATATTTCATGCACGATAAACTTAATTAGCGTAACTTTGGCATCAATGGCTGAATTTCGTAAGTTCTTATATATGTTGATTGTCTCTTCTCTCTTCTATGTGATAGTTTGGAATTATGCTGCGATTTCTCAGTAGGTAATTGGCTGCAGTCTTATTAATTCTTGAGTTGTTATAGGATGCAATCATTACCAATTTTTCTGGATTTAGTTTTAGTTTGGTCTCCGACTAGTATTAGCTTTAAGGTGAGAAATTAGACAAGTGAATTTCTTCATTTTTTTTCGCTGGCTATTCAGCAGAAAAAAAATCTGGGATACACAGAACTAGTGCTGTGGTTAATTATTTGCAAATTAAGTTATAGAAGAAAGTTTTAAAGTTAATCAATTGTCAGGAAAAGCCCTAGCTGGCTGTGCTTTGGAATATATATATATATATATATCACTTATGCAGTGAACATAATTTACCTTAAACCTTTGATTCCAACTCGAATGCGTCCATTGTATGACAGTAGTAAAAGACAGCTAGTTTGGATCATTTTTAAATTAGGTGACATCCTACACTGTGTTGTCCATACGGATAATTATTATCCTAAGCAACACGCTGTTAATATTGTACATAACTATAGCTCTGACATGAACTAAAAACCTTAAGCATATACTCCTACTTTTGCACCTTACTGTAATATTTGCAACACAAACTTATAGTACGATTATTGATGATCTTCAGTTAAGAAACATGGACTGGGAATCTAAGTACTTCCAGGATTAATGTAGCGGCTGCAAATAGGAAGACAATACAAATTTCAATGCCAAAAAGAAGCTAACAACTGTGATTTCTGTAGAGTGTTGATGCTATGGAGAAATGAACAAGAAACAAAAGAACTGCCATGTAAAAATGATCTCCTACTACATATCCTTCACAAATTCCAGGCACTGAAGCTCATCAAAGCAAATAACTTTTGCTTTGTTGCCCAAACACATAGAAAAGTCAAAGAAAATTTTGGAATCTAAAAAGGTAAATAAAGATCCCATTATTTCTAGTTTTTTTTTCCTCCCTTTCCTTCGCAAACCCAACAAAGGAATACAAAAAAAAGAAAAAGAGGATAATCCCAAAGCCAAGAAGCAGACTTGCCTAGAGGTTGCATTTCCTCCGAGTCAATATCTTTGGTGTTGATCTTCACGGGAGGGCTTCCATGTTAGTCCTCCATCTCTCCCTAAGAACCCATCAAACAATCTTCTGCTCATCTTCATGGCTGCCACAGTTTTCCTTCCTCAACTAGACCGAGGATGCTGAACAATATTCTATGAGGATGATAAAATAACAAGAACTTTGTGGTCAAGAAAAGTGTCAGAGTGAGGAGGAAGAGAATGTGGAGATTTTACAGATCATGGTTAGTGATATATATGTATATTAGGTCTTGGTTTTGAGGCGGATGATACAAAGAACAAAATGTATGAAAAGCAATTATTAATTATAATAATCATAGTAGTACGTGTAGGCCATGTACATATGCCAGGTCCTACTTCACATGTCTGTATGTGTAATTCTTTAATATTGATTGGAATATCTCATTACATTAAAGAACCACCTTTTTTTTTTTCTTTGACAAGTGGGAATCTAAGGTGAGCCATACAATACAAAAATGTTGTCCCATCCCACCAAGTAAAAAGATAAAAAAAAATTAGCCAACCTACATGGTGATAAAATTTGAAATTGTCAGTCCCAATTTTCGTACATTAATTCAAGTAAATAATTATAGCCTTAAAATTTGCAACCAAAATTGATTTTGTCATACCTTCGTGGAGTCATAGCAACATATTTTGAAGTGAACATAACCTCTTTAGGAGAGGGGGAAAAAAAAAAAGCTATTTGTGGAACACAACAATTATGATCATGGTTGTTGTCGAGACTCAAGAATTGGGCATGTGGACACCATCAACATGATCAACTTTTCTTTCAACTTTGTGACTAATAATAGTTCTTTTGGGGCTGTCTGATGGTAAAGAGCACTACTAGGACAACTTACACGATTTTATCTCTCCGTCAGATTGGTTATTAATTTCATATAGTGGCGCCGACACACTAATTTGGGTTAATGCAATGGAGATCTTTAAGTGACGACCAACTTTTTTTCTTTTTTTTTTTTTCCAATTCAATCTGCAAGGCTTCGTGTTTGATTATTTTGACAAGTGAGATCTACGGACATGGACCGATGATTTTTGCCACTTCATTGAAACTTTGAATAAATTTTGCGAGAGCGGGGGAGGGGTAGACTAAATATAAAAATTGCAGTAGAGGGATCCCATTAGTTCAAAATTGGGTAGATGGGTTAGATCAAATAAAATTGAAAGTATAGGAACAAAATTCATCATTTAAAATGGTACATTCCAGCCTAATTAACATTGACTAGCTAACGAGCATCCAAGGATAAAAAGATGAAATCTGCTCCCGATTTTTTCGGGTTTCTCTCTCGTTTTTTCGACACTTCTCCCTTCTAGGGTTTTTTCTTCTTTTTTCTAAAGTTTCCTCCCTTGTATTAGTGTTTTGGTTACGTTTTTCTTTCTTCGTTTTTTCTGGTGCAGTTGCTATTGTCTTTTATTTAAGCATGGCAACAGGAGATCAGGAGGAGACAGAGGTTGTAGTAGTAGAGGACATGGAGGATGAGTCGACAGATCAATTTGCTTCTCTTTGTTTGGTGGCTAAACTCTGGATTGAAAGGCCTTTTAATGCTAGGGCTTTTTATGAATACCATGAAGCAAGTTTGGCGCCCTGCACATGGCTTAGAGACGTCCCAGATTGATCGAAACCTTTTTGCTTTCCAATTCTTTCATTGGAGGGATAAGCAGCGGGTATTGGATAATGAACTTTGGAACTTTGATGATCAGGTGGTGATACTTAGAGAAATTACAGGGGACGAACAACCTTCTTCACTCCAATTCTATCAGGTTCCTTTCTGGGTGGGAGTCTATGATGTACCGTTCAACCAACGCTCTGAGAAAATGGTGCAAGCCTTGGAAAGTAAAGTGGGGGTGTTTCAAGGGTTAGAAGAGCACTGCAATATAAAACAAGGAAAATACATTCGTTTCTGCCTGCTTTTTTATGTACGAAAACCTTTAGTCAGGGGAACCCTCATGGAAGGGAGATCTCGGGAACCCTTATGGGTTTATTTCAAATATGAGCGTCTGCCGCTATTCTGCTTCTACTGTGGTTGCCTCGGGCATATTGATAAAGACTGTGCAATTGGGGATGATGATGAGCTAAATCTGCAGAGCACCCCTTGTGGGAACTAGCTACGGGCATCGCCCAAGAAGATTGGGTCTCGGTTCGAGAGGGAGAAGATAGCAGAACCAGTTCGAAGAAAACTTGTGTTCAAACCGCCTTCTGCGTCTTCCTCTTGGAAGCAGACTGAGGCAAGTAATGGTTCTCCTGTTTCGGTGAATCATGGCATCGACAGGCTTGGAAAGGGGTTACATGAGCAAGGTGGATCGAGGTTATGAGTGCCCTAAAATGCAAAAGTGGGTCAGATTTCTCAGTGGTGATGGAGATTGACGGTGAGGCAGATAGTAAAAAACAGAAGGAGTCTGGTATTGAACTTCAGGGGGATGATGCTTCATCTATTTCGGCGGAGGTTACTCAGCAACCCCGCCAAGCATTATAAGTTCCTTTTGTTGGAACTGTCGTGGTCTAAGGGTTCCACAGGCAGTTTCCTCCCTTTACAAGCAATTAACGCTTGAAAATCCTCTCCTAGTCTTCCTTTCGGAAACTAGGCTAAAGAAGTTTGAGATGGAGAATGTGAGAAGGAGGTTGAATTGGGATGGTCATATTGTTGTGGAGTGTGAGGGTGCAGGTCAAACTAGAAGTGGGGGTCTGGCTTTGTTATGGAAGGACGGTGTGGATGTTACCCTTCGGTCAATGTCTCTCCATCACATTGATGTAACTATTCGAGGGATCGGTGAGGGGGATGGTTGGAGGTTCACGGGGATCTATGGGTGGCCAAAGCATACTGAAAAATGGAGGACTTGGAACTTATTTCGTCAGCTGGGCGAACAAAAAGACCTTCTATGGCTATGTGGCGGGGATTTTAATGAGATTTTTATCAGTGTGAAAAGAATAGGGGCAATCCTAGAAGCTTCTTGGTAATGCAACAATTCCATGATGTTCTTTCTGAACTTCAGTTATTCGATTTGGGCTTCTCAGGGTGCAACTTTACTTGGTCCAATGGACACCATGATGGCTCCTACATTGAAGAACGCATTGATCGATTAGTGACCTCATCATCTTGGTCCTCGATTTTCCCAAATGCTCTTGTTAAACATCTTCCCAGGCAAGGGTCCGATCACGCTCCTTTGAAGTTATTATTTGAAAAAACCGAATCCTTTGTCCCAAGAGGGAAGAAACTCTTCCGTTTTCAGCAAGTATGGTTAACTAAGAAGGATTGTGGGGCTACTGTTGATAGGGCTTGGTAGGGTGGGCGAGAGACGGAACTTGTTGCTAGAGTAAAGGAGAAATTATCTTTGTGCGGCACTATGCTTTCTGATTGGAGTAAGAAACACTTTGAGAACATCATATCTACTCTCAAAGCAAAATGAGAACTCCTGGGCAAGCTCCACCTCAAGCCACAAACGCCACAGATTGTCCAGCAAGCGAAGGAGCTGAATGCGAAAATCGTAGACCTGATTAGAAAGGAAGAACTGTTGTGGGCTCAACGATCTCGGGTTCAGTGGCTACAATCGGCGGATAAAAATACTAGCTTTTTCTTTCATAAAGCTAATCAAAGACGGAAGACTAATACCATTACTGGTATTAAAGATTCCAGGGAGACTTGGGTGTCAGCTCAGAAAGACATTGCTAAAGTTTTTAATCAGTTCTATTCGGATCTCTTCTCTTCAGGTCAAATATTGCAAAATGAACCGGTTCTACAGTGTATCCAAGCACAGTTTACTGAGGACATGCATGTGTGAACACCCGAATTTGACCCATGAAAATTTATACGTTTTAGTAATTAGGCCCCTCATGTACGAAGAAATGATTTAAGTCACATTAGGGACCGGATTGCTAGAATGTGTTACATTCTATGAGCTTGGGCCTTATTTATGTATTGAAATCCAATTTGGGTTGGAGATAGATATAAGAGCCCAATTTAGTAGAATATAGATGTTCTCCAGAGTTGTACAAGCCCACTAACACCTTGCTTGCAGGCAAATTTAACTCTGATTTTCGTGAGAGATCAGAATTAAATCATTCCTTAAATAGCAAGAGTGTTTTTGGTATGATTTAGGCTTAAAATAGAAAGAGGATGTGTGATTAATTGATTGGGAGATGTTTGGGGGGAGTAGTAATCAAGAAAGAAGAATATTCTGGGCAATCTAGGGGTTGATTACGCGGTAAGATCAATCAGGGAGGAATTAAGGGAGAATCCGGAGCAAAAATGGAAACTGCGGTGAAAACGCGTAGGCGCGGGCGGTCATCTCGAGATGACCGCCGGGCCTAGGCGGTCATGTGTGGATGACCGCCATGACATGGCTATCATCTCGTGATGACCGCCGGCCATGGCGGTCATGGGTGCACTGGAACGCGTTTTCTCCCCGATTTTCGACCGAGATTCGATTCTACGCGTTTTTGGTCCAGATTTTCGGCCATTATTCTGATCATTAAGATGGTCCACGACCCTAGGAAGCCCAGAACACTATAAATAGGACCCTCTCCCTTCACATCAGGGGACACGCATTATTACACACATACTCTGAAACACCCGTGTCCCAATTTAACAATAAAATACTTAAACAAAGAAAATTCCCAAAATACCCCTGAAACCCGGGACACGAAAACCAATATAAACTATAACCAAAATTCTCAATAAAACGAGATGTCAAGAAGAACATAATAATCCGGCTTAACAAGCCACAATTCAACCCGGCATCCTGCCGAAACATCATCAAAACAGAAACCCGGCAACCCGCCGATAATGTAATCCAAAATCAATAGACATCTCAATAAAAATCCAATGCAGCGGAAGAGATAAATGGAATAAAAATATGAGAAGCAAAACAGTATGTATGCCGACACTATGGATCCAACCGGGAGAACAAGCACGGCTACCTGCTGGGATGTCCACGTCCGTACTCCGGGAAAAGATGAAAGTGATTGCACGCTATCTAAAGTCTGAAAAACAACGTTGGCGATTATGTGAGTCGCCTACTCAGTGAGCAATATATATCTAATTATGAGAGTGAGCAGATCAGGTCCGAAAGGAAAGCAGAGTAACAAGTCATGCATGCAACACACAACAATCAGTACTAACATGCCAACACAATCAACAAACAATTCATTATTCTCCATCTGATATGTGTTAAGTTTTCTTATTACTTTTTATTGTTTAGGGCCCCCTACTGTACATTATTCTTATTCACAAATTATGAGTTCATGTGCCAAGAGATTGTGATTTAACAGGGTGGTGATAAAAACAGCTTAAATAGCTCACCGGGTCTTCGACCCACAACACATCACACAAACACCCAAAATCACACATGTTGTAATCCACAACAAATCCAACATCCAGCTCATAAGCAAATATTACACTTAGGCACACAATACAGATTACAGCATGTTAGCAAACAAGCATGCAACTCAAACAAACCATTCCAACGAGCTCATGCAAACAAACATAAAAAGACATATAAAGTCACCTCAACGACGATTGTCCTGTGG
>JAKUCV010001411.1:15571-30913 GCA_028386065.3 Turnera subulata
AAAGAGTTGGGACAATTTGATTGTCACAACATCGATGTTCCAAATGGTAACATCGATGTTATCATGTATTTTGTTTTTCAAACTTACATGACATCAATGTATGATTTATCAAGAACAAGCATGTGATGTGTAGGAATTATATGTTGATGAAAATATTAAGTTCTTAGTTGCCTTCCATGGTAAGCACTCATCATTGCTTCGATCAACAAATGGTAGGTTTTGCCAAAGCTAGGTGCCTTTGTTCATCTTAGCAAGGTGCGAGTGGATAATTGTAATGTCTCGACTGCTTATTGTGGGTCTGGACTTAACTAAGTCATCTTAATAGGATTAAGGACTTAGAGGCAAGGGTTGAGTAATGTCTATGAGATAGATTTGGACAAAGTGTTGTTCACTCAACTATCCAAGAGTTACATGGAGATGTAATTGACAAGAGTTGTCTACCTAAATAACTATTGATATATGCGATCAGCCAAAGCTGACATATGTTGTAGTGAAATATGGATCTTGGCCTACTTATATAATTGTCTTGATTTATGTAGTAGGAGCACATTTAATAGAATTCCTTGTTAAATGTATTTGTATGCATGACTCTTATTTGTGTGAGTTGATTATTATTGTAGAGTATCCATGGCACTAAACACTAGCACATTGTCACTGCGATCGATCCTTGAGAAGGAAAAGTTAAACGGGAATAACTTCCTGAAATGGTATCGTAACTTGAGGATTGTCCTCAAACAAGAAAAGAAATTGTATGTCCTCAAAGGGCCCGTTCCGAGTGAACCGGCGCCTAGTGCTCCTAGGGCAGAAAGGGATGCTTACAAGAAGCATCTTGATGATGCATTAGATGCATCATGCCTTATCCTGATAACTATGGACTCTGAGCTTCAGAAGCAACATGAGAAAATGGGGGCGTTCGATATGATCGAACACCTTAAGATGCTCTTTGAGGAGCAAGCAAGGCATGAGAGGTATGAGACCTCTAAGGCGTTGTTCCAATGCAGGATGGAAGAGTCCGTCTATAGGAAGCGCAATTGCCCTGTTTACCTTGAAGAGGTAAAGAAGCAGAAGGGAAGTGAGACTTCCGCTTCAGGTATTTTGTTATAGAGGCTAATATCTCTACCTCTGCATCATGGGTACTAGCTACCGGATGTGGTTCTCACATTTGTGGAAATGTGAAGGAACTGAGAGAGAGTAGGAGATTGGCTAAGGGTGAGATAGACCTACGTGTGGGAAATGGAGCAAGAGTTGCTGCATTAGCCATAGGAACTTACTATCTATCCTTACCGAATGGTTTAGTTTTGGAACTGGAAAATTGTTATTTTGTAGCTACCATAAGCAGGAATTTGATTTCTGTGTCTTGTATGGACAAGAAAGGCTTTTCATTTGAAATAAAGAACAATTGTTGTTCTATTTATTTCAATGAAAAATTTATTATGGTGGTGCATTTTAAACGATGGTTTGTATGTTCTAAACCTAGAAACGCCTATCTATAACGTTAATACGAAGAAGGTTAGAATGAATGATTCTAGTGAAACCAATCTTTGGCATAGTCGTTTGCGCCATATAAACGAGACTCGTATTTCTAAAACTCCATAAGGATGAAATTTTAGACTCATTTGATTATGAATCATTTGAGACGTGTGAGTCGTGTTTGTTAGGTAAAATGACGAAGGCTCCTTTTACCGGTAAGGGTGAGAGAGCATCGGACTTATTAGGTCTTATACATAGTGATGTATGCGGACCTATGTCCACACAGGCTAGAGGTGGTTTTTCATACTTCATTACATTTACTGACGATTTCAGTAGATATGGCTATGTGTACCTAGTGAGACACAAGTCAGAATCCTTTGAAAAGTTCAAAGAATTCGAGAATGAAGTACAGAATCAACTCGGTAAAAGTATTAAGATGATTCGATCAGATCGAGGAGGTGAATACTTAGACCGAGAATTCCTTGATCATCTAAAGGAGTGTGGTACAGTATCACAGCTCACTCCGCCGGGTACGCCTCAATGGAATGGTGTATCCGAAAGGAAGAATAGAACCTTGTTGGACATGGTTCGTTCGAAGATGAGTCAAGTTGACCTTCCTCCTTCGTTTTGGGGACATGCATTATTGAGTGCAGCTTTTACACTAAACCGTATTCCATCTAAATCCGTCGAAAAGACACCATATGAGATATGGACTGGGAAGCGTCCCAATTTGTCTTTTATGAGAATTTGGGGTTGTGAGGCTTACGTAAGACGTGAAGCTTCGGATAAACTCGGCCCTAAATCCGACAAATGCCTCTTTATAGGATACCCTAAGGAAACGAAAGGGTATTATTTCTATAATCCTTTAGAGCACAAAGTGTTTGTGGCTCGGACTGCTATTTTTCTAGACAGGGAATTTATTTCTAGAAGAATCAGTGGGAGGAAAGTAGAACTCGAAGAAGTTCGAGAGATATTGGCTGAGATGGAATAAGGGCAGGAACCACAAGAAGTTGTGGATGAGATTCATGTGCCTGTAACACATGGACCGCGTAGGTCGGATAGGACTCGGTATGAGCCTGAGAGATATGGATTTCTCATGACTCATGCTGGAGACGTGATGCTCATAGATGAGGATGAGCCCATTTCCTATCAGCAGGCCATTACGGGTCCGGACTCTGAAAAGTGGCTAGAGGCTGTGAATTCGGAAATGGAATCCATGTATCAAAACAAGGTACGGACCTTGGTTGATCCACCCGAAGGGGTAAAACCCATTGGGTGCAAATGGGTCTTTATGAGAAAGACCGACATGGATGGTAATGTGATTACCTATAAAGGGCGATTGGTTGCGAAAGGTTTCAAGCAAGTTCATGGTATTGACTATGATGAAACTTTCTCACCGGTTGCCATGGTTAAATCCATCCGGATTCTATTGGCTATAGCTGCATACCATGGCCATATGAGATATGGCAAATGGATGTCAAAACCGCTTTCCTTAACGAAAATTTTAGAGGATGTGTACTTGACACAACAAGAAGGTTTTGTCGATCCAAAGTATGCTAATATGGTATGTAAGTTGCAGAGATCCATTTATGGATTGAAGCAAGCTTCTAGGAGTTGGAATCTTCGTTTTAATGATGTAATCAAAGAGTTTGGTTTCATCAAGAACGAAGATGAACCATGTTTCTACAAGAAGGTTAGTGGGAGCACTATTGTTTTCTTTTTGTTGTATGTTGACGACTTCTTGCTCATTGGGAATGACATTCCGACACTACAGTCCGTGAAGACTTAGTTAGGAAAGAATTTCTCGATGAAGGACTTAGAAGAAGCTGCCTAAGTGTTAGGTATAAGGATCTATAGAGATAGATCGAAAAGGCTTCTCGGGCTAAGTTAGAGTACGTATATTGACAAGGTGCTAAAAGGGTTTAGCGTGCAAGATTCCAAGAAAGGATTCTTGCCCTTGTCACGTGGCATATCTCTCTCAAAGAATTAATGTCCTAGTACATCTAAGGAGAGAGAGCAGATGAGTAAGACTCCTTATGCTTCGGTAATAAGATCTATCATGTATGCCATGTTATGTACTAGACCAGATGTCGCCTATGCTTTTAGTGTCACAAGCAGATACCAAGCTGATCCCGGAGAGTGTCACTGGACAGCGGTAAAGAACATCCTTAAGTACTCGAGAAGGACTAAGGATGCATTCCTGGTTTACGGAAGCGTGGATGAGCTTGTTGTAAAAGGTTACACAGATGCTAGCTTCCAAACCGATAGGGGTGATTTTAGATCGCAGTTAGGTTAGGTGTTTTGTCTTGGAAGTGGTAATGTGTGCTGGAAGAGTTCCAAGCAAGGTACTGTGTGCTGGAAGAGTTCCAAGCAAGAGACAGTAGCCGACTCTACAACTGAGGCTGTGTATAGTTCCTTTTGGGAACAAAGTAGGAGATCTATTGTCTAATCTTCTCACGCAGCGGAAGCATGATGGTCATGCTAGATCCACATATATGAGATATATGGATGATTGGCTTTAGTGCAAGTGGGAGATTGTTAGTGTAATATGCCCAAAAGCCAATCATGGATGATTATTTGTAGTCATGTATACGCATTAAGGTTATTCCAATAAGTATCGTTTATGAGATAAACGCTTGCACATACTTATAACCCTAGAATATTTCATATTCTTAAATTGTCCCTAGTCGATTATTATTAGGAATGGGTTGTAATAATAAATTAAGACTAGCGTATGTTGAGAATTGCATATGTGATATGAATTCTACATACGGGTACAAGTTGGAGAACTTGTGGACTGGACTGACCCACATAAGAATGCTACATGGAACGTTATATGTTTTGTCGATAGCGGTTCTTATAATGTATTGTCCTTAGACCTGTGATCATCAAGGTTCACAACATGTGAGTCATATGCTTAGATATTATTCCTGGTCATCCGTAACTGGATAGACGTAAGGGTAATCATTGGGTATATGATGAGTGTGTAGTGGGTTTTGTATGATTCAGAGGGGATTCGTCCAACCCATATAACGGGTACATTATCGGATGGTTTCTTGATAGAGTTGAACTGTAAATGCACGGCCGTGCTCGGATTATGATATGGTGATATCATTGGTATCCGTTTTACACAGTTAACGTGAGGATCAAGAAACCGAGATTAAACATATACGAGATTGACATATTCCATGTCTCGATTTATTCTTGATAATGAGACGAAGGGACGATGACATGTTCCGAGGCACGTGGCATCAGTATTGATCTTGTCGTTCGGGTGGCAATGATGTGTTGCTAGACGCCGCTCTTTGCTTGTAATTGTAAAATGAGATTTTACAATTATTGCCGGACGTACAAGTTCCTACAGGGTCACACACATACAGCCGTTGATTCGAGCAGGTGGTTGAACCGTGATTGGACGATGGTTGAACCAAGGTGTGGTTGGACCACGGTTGGACCGTGGTTGGACCATGATCGTTTTTGGGTTGGTTTGGTTCACTAAATGTCAGATTTTTTGAACCAAAACATGCTGAGTTGTGTTGATAATGCTTAGTGGGAAACATGGAGACATGATCATGTTGCTTAGTGGACCACCATGTTGGCCATTAACTCCACTAATGCATTATGCCTTTGAGGGTTGAGTGATCAGATCACTATTGCTCATCTTCATCCTCACACACACTTGTTCTTGACAGAATTTTCAGAGCTTGAGAAGCGTTCTTGAGGGGTCTGAAAATTGAGAGAAAAACACCACACACAAAAGCTCCCAGAAACCTGTTGCTAGCACACCAGTTCGGGAGAGCTCGGGTTGAAGTCGTGAGACGTTCTTCAACCGGTTACAGCGGTTCGTGTGGATACCGTAGAGGAGCGAGGCTTTTGTCTGGCTCTAGCTGATTCGGTTCTACAGTTGGGAGAAAGACCTCAACCATTATAGGTATGAAAATTGTTATTCGGTTTAGTTCCCTTCACATGGATCCTCCATGTGTATCCGGTATTTCCGCTGCGCATACATGTTGTATTTTGTGCTTTTGATTGTCAATTTCATGAACCGGATACTTACAATTTGACCAATGAAAATTATATTGAGATTAGACTCCAGACATGTTTGAATTATAAGATTGATGAGTTAGTCTTGGGTTGAAGCGTGGATGGGGGTTTAATTTTAGTAGAGTTTATACGTTATACTAATTAAGACTTTTATATGCCTAGGATTAATGAGACGCTTTAATCATAAGATATGTTAAGGACTAATTTGCTAAAATTTATTTTATCTCATTAAATTTGAGCTTGTTTATTTATTAAACCCAATTATATTTATTCTTGGGTTGAAGAAAAATGTAAGGGTCCAATTTAATAAGGTATGAACTTTTCTTCAGCGTTGCACAACCCATTAACACCTTGCTTGCAAAAAAAATTTAGCTCTGATTTTCGTGGAAAATCAGAGTTAAATCATTCATTAATAACAAGAATGTTTTTGGTATGATTTTGGTTTAAAGTGAGGAATCAATGTGTAAGTAATCAATTAGGAGATGATTGAGAGGAGTAGTAATCAAGAAGCAGAGGATTCTGGGTAGTCTAGGGGTTAATTACGCGGTAGGATCAATCAGGGAGGAATTAAGGAAGAATCGGGACCGAAAAAGGAAAGAACAGGTGAGACATGTAGGTGTGGGCGGTCTTCTCAGGATGACTACCGGGCCAGGGCGGTCTTCCACCCATGACCGCCGGCCTGGCTGTCATCCATAGGATGACCGCCGGCCATGGCGGTCTTGCACGCCTAGAAACGCGTTTTCTCCCTGATTTTTGCCCGTAATCTGATTGTACTCGGTTTTGGCCCAGATTTTTGGCCATTACCTTGATCATTAAGTTGGTCCAAGCCCCTAGGCTACCCAGAACGCTATAAATAGGACTCTCCTCTCACATTTCAAGGGACACATGCTATTACACAAACACTCTTCATAAAGCTTTGAAGCTTGGAGAAACTCTATCTCTCCAAGCTTAAGAAATAGTTCCATAGGCAAAAACTCTGGTAGAATTTCGTGGGTAGCATCATCCATTGAAGACAGCAAAGGGGAAAATCAAGAAGAACTCCAAGATTGAGTTGAGGAGTCAGAGGAAATTGTGTGGGAGGCACAACCCAAACCAAGGAGCTAGAGGAGAGCTGCAAGAGGTAATCCTAATCCCTTTTTGCCTGACCAATTATTGTTGAGATATTGATATTGATGATGATGTGATTGTTGTGATGCCATGTCAGGAACTACGTGGGCTTTGAACTCTGTCGCCGGGGTACGTAGGTGGTTGCTAGTGGTGGAAACTCAAGCCCAATCTTCTTCTTCTCCCCTTTTTTTTTAATATTGAGCTATTATGTGTTTTGGTGCTCACACTTCCACACTTCCACAAGGCATACAAAATCCTTTAATTGTACGAAGTTTCACCCCAACACGGATGGGTGCCTAACACCTTCCCATCCATGACGAATCCCCAGGTCCAGCTTCTTTGGTTCGTTATCCAGTTGCCTAAATGGAGTCACATGAAGGGCTTTTCCCATGTTTTTGTCCCTTAATAAAATTTGGGTGGCGACTCCAAAGATGTTGGATGATGGTTATGAAGAAGGTGTAAAGGAACGGTGAATGGGCCCAAGTGATTTTGGGACGGGTATTCACAGCTGGCGACTCCACTGGGAACTTTGAGGGTTCAAGAAACTTTGTGCAATCATTGAATTTCTGTATTCCTTTTTGTGTGTCATCATAAGTGCCTTGAATTCATGGTAAATGTTGTGAAGACCCTACCGTAAGAGGGCCAGGGGACCCAAGTCCGCTACAACGCTTTCTTTAAGCGATAGTGGCTTGCGTGATCAAGTTTCTCGTTGCTCATGCAATGATAGGGATTAATGGGCCTTGGACCTCATGCGATATCTTTTATCACATGTGAGTAGGCCAAACTATTCCTTAGCAGCAGGCTTTTAGCCCCCAACTAGCTACATACCCTGAGCATCTCATGCATGATGGATCAATAAGTGTTAAGTGCATTCGTGTGATGTTTATTGTGTTTTATTTGTGTATGGCATGCCTTGTTATTTTGAGACTCAATTTTATGCATACATTGGGGTTGGATAGAAATGGAAAAAGGGAGAAAGAAAGGTACCTCGACAGTCCAAGAAGCGATTTGCCAAATTAGAGCATCCTGAGAATCTTTACTTTACAGAAATTTGGGTTGATGCCCGGTTGCTTCAAGAATTTGAAAAGTTAGCATCGCCATGCATTACACATAACATCTTGCATAATTTCTAAAAAATAAAACGTGCCGAGTCAAGAGTTTACCCTTACACTTCTTTTTCCTATACCTAAATCATCTATTGCCCACACTTTTCCTTGAACCTTTCCAAGTATAGAAACCCACCTATTCACCATTGACAGTAAGAAGAGATCATGAGCAATGAGCATCCGGACCAGATAAGAAACACTAGGGGCATGGGGATGGGTCCCGCAGATGAACCAATGGGAGATGAATCTCCAGTGTATGAGGAGAGGAACCAGGAACAAGAGAAGGTGGTGAAGCTATCATTTCGAGCCTTAATGAATAAGCTGGAGGAGACGATTCTTCGAGGTGTTTTGTCGGGGAAGCCACTGGCCCAAGTAGCCATGAAACAATTCTGTGATGCTATGGGGCAATATGCATTGGTTGAGAATGTGATGAGAGGAATTCAACTCCATAACGCGGTGCTAACCTGGGAAAGTTTGAATGCGAAGAGGAATCTTGAGGACCTCATTGATCAATTTGGGGTAAGCAATTGGAATGATTGGGATGAAACATCAAGATGTGATGAACGCTCGAGATCTCAAGATTGTGCGTTGACGAAAAGGGGCGAGGAAGATGGACCAAGAGCTGATGATGAAACATTGGTGATCAAGGTTCAACAAGATGACCCAAAGGAAACTATCACCATAGTACCATGGACGAAGCTTGTGTATCCGGACAAGATAGAGTGGACAACGGAGAAGGATGTTTGAAGCTACTAAGGGGATAGGAGGAAGTTCTATTATCATTTAGAGTCCAGTTTGTCTTTCATATTTTAGAATATAGAGGATTGAGGCGTGTCCTTATTAACCTCACCTCAAAGAGTCGATACCATGTGTCTGATATCCCTTTCATTAATGTTATGAAATGAATGCTTCTTACCTCCTATGAAATTTGGAATCTTAAGTCTTATGAAAATTTGTTGGCTTGGCTTGGGAATCGTAAAATGAACTACGAAGACCTGATCCAGTAAGTTTAAGTCTGTCTCCAAGTTTTTTTTTTTTTTGTATTAAGTGCCTGGCTCATGAAGTCTCTTCCCAAAAAAAAAGAAAAAAAAAAAGAAAAAAGAAGCAAACTTTTTGGCTTCATGACCAATGTGCAATTTTATATATCTTTAATTATTTTGTAAGATTTAGAAAGACTGAATATTAAATTTATTGGTACATAGGTAGCTCAAGGATGAGCCCGGTCTAAACAATTTTGGTTCCCAAGCTAAGTCAATAGAAAGCAATAAGAGTTAACATTAAGTCCAGTTCATTAGGAGTAGCTTGAAGCATTTGAGTCACATGCCTTTCATCCCATTGACCAAGATTAAGCCATCCTTTAGATGTGGCACCATCAAAATCTCAAGTTTTCCATCACTCATCCCGACATTGGATCACATGTCCTTAGTAAAAGTAAAAATAGAAAAGAAAGAGAGGGAGAATCAGTCCGCTAGGTTGGAAACCCAAAAGGGTAGCCTAGGCAAAAGTTAGGACGTGCCCGCTAGGTTGAAAACCCGAAAGGACGATCTAGGAAAAAGTTAGGGCTAAACTAAGTTTGGAGAAATTTGGGAAGTATGCTCATTGACAATACAAGTTGCTTTCAAGGGTGGTTTTTCAAACAAGAAGTGGAAGAACCTAGTGATTTCGTGAAAACCCATTAAATCTATGCTTGAGCTAGCCCAATACCCATGACACATGACTCGGTCGTTTTCAAAGATTGCATGCATGATTGCATTTCATAAATAAGGGAAGAAAAATACACTTGCATAAAAAAGTAGAGGATAGGTTCATTAAAAGTACACACATATAGTGTCTAGGACATGCATATATCACATACACAGATCAAGACCACCTCTTCTTGCCACGGGACTGACTCCTGGATAGTATCTTCGGAGTCACCCGAAGCTTGATCTGAAGCAGGTGGGACCGGCTGGGGAATAGTTGGGGGACGACAGGTCCATGGGGCCGAGGGTCTCAAGGTAGTGGCACAGGGCGAGCATATCTGCCATCCCTCATGCAGGCAGTCAGCTCTCGTATCTGAATAGCCTGAGCCATCAAAGTCGCCTTCGCACGGCCAAGCAACATCCAGAGCCGGGAAACCTCGGCTACCGAGAGCAGTCATCAACAAAGAATCAGTAAGATCATAAAGGCAAGAGAAAACATACTTAAAGCATGAATTCAAAGGAAGGTACCGAAGTGATACCAGCCGGAAATGGAGGAAAGTCGGGAGGAAGGTCCTTGGAAAAGGGAACTCGGCAACGCCTGTAAGCATCATCAAAAGACTCGAAATCAACCTCACATGCAGGGAGGATAGACTGAGATGTGGATGAAGATGCCCCGATATTCTTCTTCCTCCTCCTAGAAGCAGAACTTTGTTGAGAAGGGCCGGCAATAGCAACTGATCCTTCTGCTCCTGGAGTTGTCAGCGGAGGCATCAGGTGCGTTCTGACGAATGCCGAATAATCACCGAACTCAACCAGGTTGTCAATGTGCTCATTAAGGCCATCTTCATCGGGGATTTCTGCTCTCTCTGAGACATCCTGCATAGAAAGGGGTGGATCTCCTGGTAACCATCCCTCTCCCACGGTCTGCGCACAAACCCAGTCCCCAAGGAATCATACCTTTGTGCGGGGATACCCAATCACGCATCGAGAATGGTCCATGCTACGAACAATATCATTGTCGTCCGCCAACCTGTTGTGATACGCCTCAAATGGGTCAAGTCGAACCTATCCACCCACGGGCAATAAAGGGAAAGTCAGATATACACACTGGAAGAAAAGAAGGAAAATTGAGAGGATGTACCTTATTTGATGTGGCCACTTGATCAATGTAGCGGCGAGCCCATTCTCGGTCATGAGCATGAACCCGAGGTCCGCAACCCCATTGGAGAGAGACCGGTCAAAACTCCTCGGTAGATGTCAATTTCGGGGTAGACAACCCGAGATACTCTTTGCCCCATACCTGCGCAGGTCACTTGGTTAGTAAGAGAAAGGGAGATAGTAGAACATGGTAACACAATGAAGAAGATGGCGATGTACATCCCAAATCCAAGCCGAACCATAGAAATATTTGGCTGTGCCCCTAGAAAAGTTGGTCTTCTCTCGGTAGGCATTTGCAAAGCCCGCCGAAGCCCAATCAACCCATGGCCTATCCAGATGGATAAGTGATGCAAGCAAATTGCATCGGACCCGGTTGCTACCCGTGGCGAAAATAGTCCTACACAAGCTCACTAGGATCAAACCCCAGGCCCGTTGTTCCATTGTCCCCGCATAACCAGGGGCCAACAAAGAATCCTGCAGCCACTTGGGAGACACCTCCCCATGGCGGGCCCACCTAGGCTCGAGGCCTACTAACTCTTGGAACCGGTCAATGCCCAACTGCTGATCAAAGGTGACCGGTGCGCCATCAAATAGCAGCCCGGTGATGTGAACAAAGTCCGAAGGGAGCATCGTCAACTCCCGCAAGCTAAATGAAAAGTTTTGGTGGTGTCCCACCACCTCTCGCCTAGAGCTGACACCACTTGTAAATCGACCTTGTCTCCCCGGAAAGTGCGAAAGAAGTCCCATAACCAGACCCTTTCGATGATCTCTCGAACAGGTCCGTTCCTCTCGACATGTTCCCGGATGAGAAGGCGAGCGGCAACTCCGGCATGGCTCCATTGGCAGTCCCCCTCGACCTGTGTAGATACCCCACAAGAAGTGAATATTCATGCCCCCTCGGGCTCGGTAAAATCAAACAAAGAGCGCATATGTCAGGACATGTATCATCAGAATAAAATTGCATACTAGCATTGTCATTTTCAACATCTTAGCATAGTTTTATTTACGGATTAAAACGCAAGAAAGTCACAAAATTCGTCCCGGCGAAGTTTGAAATTGACCAAAATTGGGACAAGCCCATTAATACCCAGTCACCCAACATCAAGAATATGCATTCACAACAACGTAACAACACTAGAATCAACCGAAATCATTCAAATTTGCCAAGAACCCTAAACCCCCAATTGGTGAAATTCCAATCCATGACTTCTTGTGTTTAATCCGTAAATTGGGCATGAAGAAAAGCATTATTGGGCATCTTAGGCGTATTTCTAAACAATCAAACACAACATGCACCGCATAAAATCGAATTCAAGAAGCACATTGGGCATAAACCCGAATTTCAACCAAAACGAAAGTTTGATGAGCTTTAATGAATAAGAATCACTTACTTGGACTTTGTCGAGTTGGGAGGAGATGTGCTTATCAGGAGACTTCAACAATAGGCTCCAATTTTCTTCCGGATTAGATTTTGGACGGTAGTTCTTCATGGAAATCCTCTTGTGATGTGGAAGAGTTGAGAGGTGTAAGAGTTGAAGGGAAGGATGAGAGAGATTTGGAGAGTGTTTTCAGGGTATGGGGAGGAGAGGTTGAGAGATTTTGAGTATTTTTGAGTGTGTTGAATGAAATAAGAGAAGAGAGGGGCAAGAATGGGGGTTTTAAACCCGCAGGAGCACAGGCGGTCATGTCGAGAAGACCGCCCAAACTCGGCAGTCATCCCCACATGACTGCCATCAGCTGACGGGGTTCTTGGCATGACCGCCACTATGCAGTTCGATCTCCCGCTTGTTTTTGGCAGGCCCTGCATCTCGGAATGACTTTTTCTCTAAAATAGAACCCCGGTGTGCATATTTTTGGATCCCAATAATGAGCATCTTTGTATGTTTTATTAAAACTTAAGCATTGAACGAACTTTTCATAAAGAACCGGCCCTCTAAGCCTGGAGATGAAAATGGTTGTGAATGAACCCCGAAGAGAACTGACCACGAGATAGACCATCTCGAAACAGAGATGCAGATGAGCTATAAAAGGAAAAGATCCTAAAGCCGTATGGGAGTTGCCAGGGGCAGATGCCCCAAAGATGAAAGTAGAACCGGTGAGAGTCGCCACGGGCAGATGCCCCTAAGATAGAAGTAGAATTGATGAGAGTCGTTAGGGGCAAATACCCCTAAAGTAGAGTGGATGAAGATATTGATGGATAGATATCCTAGGGATGTTGTCCCGACGTAGAGGAGCCTCGAGACGATGCAGAAGAACCACGGGATGATTCCCATTAGCTCTTGGGATGAGGAAAATTCCAAGACCCACGAGATGAGATGAGATCCTCCCGGGAGGGCGACAATATCCCTAGTTAACATAGGTGAGAGGATCATAGTTAGCAAAATCCCCACGGGAGGGTGATAATATCCTTAGTTAGCAAAATCCCCACTGGAGTGTAATAATATCCTTAGTTGGAAAAATCCCCACAGGAGGGTGATAGTATCCTTAGTTGGCAAAATCCCCACAGAAGGGTGATAATATCCTTTGTTGGCAAAATCCCCATATGAGGGTGACAATATCCTTAGTTGGCAAAATCCCCACGGGAGGGTGACAATATCCTTAGTTGGCAAAATCCCCACGGGAGGGTGACAATATCCTTAGTTGGCAAAATCCCCACGGGAGAGTGATAATATCCTTAGTTAGCAAAATCCCCACAGGAGGGTGACAATATCTTTAGTTGGCAAAATCCCCACAGGAGGGTGAGAATATCCTTAGTTGGCAAAATCCCCACAGGAGGGTGATAATACCCTTAGTTGGAAAAATCCCCAAGGGAGGGTGATAATATCCTTAGTTGGCAAAATCCCCACTGGAGGGTGATATTATCCTTAGTTGGCAAAAACCCCACAGGAGGGTGATAATATCCTTAGTTGGCAAAAACCCCATGGGAGGGTGATAATATCCATAGTTGGCAAAATCCCAACAGGAGGGTGATAATATCATTAGTTAGCATAGGTCAGATGATCCTTTGTTATTGACTTTTGGGACTAGGAAAATCCCAAAACAAACCCCGGGATGAGATGATTCTCGGTAGCTCTTGGGACTAGAAAAATCCCAAGAGATGGGATGAGTCAATCACAAACCTCGGGATGAGATGATTCTCGAGGTGGACCATGTGATGCTCCAAACATTGGTCCACAACAATCACATTCGTTTTCCAAATTTTGTTGTTCCTTCATTACGTTGCTTCATTTTTAAGTTTTAAAGACTCACCAACGAGGGGCATCGGTGAACACCCAAATTTGACCCATGAAAATTATATTGAAATTAGACTCCAGACATGTTTGAATCATAAGATTGATGAGTTAGTCTTGGGTTGAAGCATGGATGGGGTTTAATTTTAGTAGAATTTATACGTTATAGTAATTAAGACTTTTTTATGCCTAGGATTAATGAGACGATTTAGTCATAGGATATGTTAAGGACTAAATTGCTAAAATGTATTTTATCTCAATAAATTTGGGGTTGTTTATTTATTAAACCCAATTATATTTATTCCTGGGTTGAAGATAAATGTAAGGGTCCAATTTAATAAGGTATGAACTTTTCTTCAGAGTTGCACAACCCATTAACACCTTGCTTGCTGACAAATTTAGCACTGATTTTCGTGTAAAATTGGAGTTAAATCATTCGTTAATAGCAAGAATATTTTTGGTATGATTTTGGCTTAAAATGAGGAATCAATGTGTAAGTAATCAAATAGGAGATGATTGAGAGGAGTAGTAATCAACAAAGCATAGGATTCGGGGCAGTTTAGGGGTTAATTACGCGGTAGGATCAATCAGGGAGGAACTATGGGAGAATCGGGACCAAAAAAGGAAAGAACGGTTGTGACACGTAGGCCTGGGTGGTCGTCTCGGGATGACCACCGGGCCTGGCCGGTCTTCCACCCATTACCGCCCGGCCTGGCTATCATCCATAGGATGACCGCCGGCCATGGCGGTCATGCACACCTAAAAACGCATTTTCTCCCTAATTTTCACCCGTAATCTGATTCTACTCGGTTTTGGCCCAGATTTTGGCCATTACCTTGATCATTAAGTTGGTCCACGCCCCTAGGCTACTGAGAACACGATAAATAGGACCCTCCTCTCACATTTCAAGGGACACACGCTATTACACAAACACTTTTCATAAAGCTTTGAACATTTTTTGCTTTAAATTGAATTCCTTTTTTTCTTCATCATCCCTTCTTTTATTAATTATTAACCCCCTTCGATTTCTATTGACAACAATATATCAAATAAATATAATCCAATCCGGGGAATTCGATCTTATTTGCGGATCACCTATCCCTATTCCATAGGTCTCGTTTTATTTCTTCATTCAAATACAACTCAATGCGATTGTCAAAATTGATGGAAGACTAAGGTTTTTTTGATTGAAAAACGAAAGAGTGTATTATTCAAAAGTTATCAAAAAAGTTGAAAGTCTCTTATTATTCGAGTATATAGAAGATAAGGATCTATCTTTCTTTTTTCGAATCAAAATCGATTGGAATCCTTTTTTATTTCATTTTCTCTTCATTTTGTTAGAGTTTTCTTTTTTGATTATCTTCTACAATTCCATGGTCTTCTTTTTTTGATTTTGATTATATCTCCATAACCTAATTCTTTTTTATAGGGGTTGCTAACTCAATGGTAGAGTACTCGGCTTTTAAGTGCGGCTAAGCACTTTTACACATTTGTATGAAGAAAGGGGTTCGTCCATACCATCGGTATGGTTGGTAAGACCATGAC
>JAKUCV010001411.1:31099-78071 GCA_028386065.3 Turnera subulata
GAACAAAAATCGATTTGTTCGGTACAACAAGAAATTGTATTCGAAAAAGATAGCGGAGGTCTTTTCCATCATTGTCGAAATTCCATTTTCGCTCCAGTTCCAACAAGTATCCTCTTTCACTTTTGAAGAGTTAGAAATTGTAAAATCTCATAATTTACGATCGCTTCATTCAATATTTTCTTTTTTAGAGGGGACATTTTCGCATTTAAATTATGTCTTAGATCTACGATTACCTTATCCCGTTCATCTAGAAAAATTGGTTCAAACTATTCGTTACTGGGCGAGAGATCCCTCATATTTGCATTTATTACGACTCTTTCTTCACGGGTGTGGGAATTCGAATCCACTTATTATGTCAAAGAAATCGAGTTCCTTTTTTGCAAAAGGGAACCCAAAATTCTTCTTATTCCTATATAACTGTCTCTCCAAGCTTAAGAAATAGTTCCATAGGCAAAAACTCTGGTAAAATTTCGTGGGTAGCATCATCCATTGAAGGCAGCAAAGGGGAAAATCAAGAAGAACTCCAAGATTGAGTTGAGGAGTGGGAGGAAATTGTGTGGAAGGCACAACCCAAACCAAGGAGCTAGAAGAGGGCTGCAAGAGGTAATCCTAATCCCATTTTGTCTGACCAATTATTGTTGAGATATTGATATTGATGATGATGTGATTGTTGTAATGCCATGTCAAGAACTACGTGGGCTTTGAACCCGGTCGTCGGGGTACGTAGGTGGTTTCTAGTGGGGGAAACTCAAGCCCAATCTTCTTCTTCTCCCCTTTCTTTTTAATATTCAGCTGTTATGTGTTTTGGTCCTCACACTTGCACACCTGCACAAGACATACAAAATCCTCTAATTGGACATAGTTTTGCCCCAACATGGATGGGTGCCTAACACCTTCCCATCCGTGACGAGTCCCCGGGTCCAGCATCTTTGGTTCGTTATCTAGTTGCCTAAATGGAGTCACATGAAGGGGTTTTCCCAAGTTTTTGTCAATTAATAAAATTTGGGTGGTCACTCCAAAGATGTTGGATGATGGTTATGAAGAAGGTGTAAAGGAAAGGTGAATGGGCCCGAGTGATTTTGGGTCGGGTATTCACAGATACCATCCGATCCACCGATCTGCATGCGGGATATCATTGAGCGGGGTGAAGCTATTGATGATGACTACCTAGACTGTCATGTGAATGAACTGACCAGTTTAGGCAACTACTCCACCTTTATAAGTGAATTCTTGATGTCTCCTTTGACTATGATGGTCCAACATCCAGTAGAAGACGACTTATAGATTCTGTCCGACAACCGAGCTAAGTGTTCTAACCCTTTTCGATTGCCCATTTTTATTGATTGCTAATTGTTGATTATTTGATGATGCTTTTTGTGATTATGTGATTGCTGTGATGCCATGTCAAGAACAACTTAGGCTTTGAACCCGGTCGCCGGGGTACGTAGGTGGTCTCTAGTGGTGGAGACTCAAGCCCGAATGTTTTTATTTTCCCTTCTTGTTCTGTACCTTCTTCTCCTTTCCCTCCAGTTCAATTTTGTTATTTTTATGTGATTTGCTTCCACAATTGCACACTTGCACATGGCACACTCGTACTCTCAAATTGCACAAAGATTCGACCCAACATGGATGGGTGCCTGACACCTTCCCATCCATGACGAACCCTCGGTTCCCATGTCTTTGGTCTCGCTATGATCAGTTGCCAATGGAGTCATTTGAAGGTTTTTTCCCAAATTTTGTCCATAATAAAATTTGGGTGGTGACTCCATTGACATGGGATTGACTAGAAGAAGAAGGTGTAAGGAAATAGGTGAACAGGCCCAAGTGATTTTGGGTCGAAAATTCACAGGCCCAAAAACACAATTTAGTACAAATAAACCTTATTATATATTTTATCCTAGGATTAAATCATCTCATTAATCCTAGTACACCAATATACAAAGGCTCAAATCACTAAAATGTGTTACTTCCACTAAAATAAATTCTTGACATGCCTTATTCCTAGGACCAAATCATCTCATTAACCCTAGGTTCAAACATATTTAAAATCTAACTTTTGTGGAAAATTTGTGGGTCAAATTTGGGTGTTCACACAATGACCCCATCAGACGTTTCTCATATTACCAGGCTATTGTTCCAGGGTGGACCGGTAATCTTTGATCAACAACTTGGCCTTGACCGGTTTCATGAGTTGGTGGGTCTGGCTCCTCAGTGGGTTTGTATATGCGAGGTGTCACCTAAGTGGTTGTAGGAGGCCTTGTTGGTGTTAGTGTAATATGCCCAAAAGCCAATCATTGGATGATTGTACATAGTCATGTAAATACATTAAGGTTATTCCAATAAATATATTTATGAGATAAACGCTTGCACATATTTATAACCCTAGAATATTTTATATTCTTAAATGTCCCTAGTCGATTATTATTATGGATGGGTTGAAATAATAAATTAAGACTAGCGTATGTTGAGAGTGTAAGTTTCCCTAAGCTATATGACATTCATATACCAAGCACAACAAGCAGCGGAAGCAAGGAAACTTAACCAAGAACCAAGTGAAGCATGCATAAACCGTATAACAATTTTTACATACCTAGAAGGTTAGGATCTTTCACCTAATTTGTGTAACCGAATCAGCTAGAGCCAGACAAAAGCCTCGCCCCTCTATGGTATCCACACAAACCGTGACCGGATTGGAATCGTCACACAAGTCAAGCCTCGAGCTCCCCGGACTGATGTGCTAGCAACAAGAAAACCGGGGTTGTGTGTTTTTGGTTCTTCCTTCTTTCACAAAGAAGAAGAAGAGTGATGTGTTTGTGCTGAAGCTCTCTAAGACCCTCAAGACACTCTCTAGCTCAGAATTTTCAGACACCAAAACGTTGATGGAAAGACCCCTTGCATAATCAGATTATGCCTTTCCTTTCCAACTCACTAAAGTGGAAGACAAGGTGGCCAACACCTTTGGCCAACTAGATTAGGAATCTTATGATAATGTCCACCACTTAGCAACAATGTAATACACATCACATTGAACTTAGTGTGGCTCAATTATTCTGACAATAAGTGAACCAACCAGCCCAAAACGACCTGGTCCAACCACGATCCAACCACACCCGGTCCAACCATGGTCCAACCACGGTTCAACCACCTGCTCGAATCAACGATTCTATGTGTGTGACCCTGTAGGCACTTGTAACGTCCGGCAATAATCGTAAAATCTCATTTTTACAATTATAAGCAAAGAGCGGCGTCTAGCAACACATCATTGCTACCCGAACGACAAGATCAGTACTGATTCTCTATGCCTCGGAATATGTCATCGTCCTATCGTCCCATTATCAAGATTAAACCGAGACATGGAATATGTCAATCTCGTATATGTTTAATCTATGTTTCTTGATCCCCGAGTTAACTGTATAAAACGGATATCCGTGATATCACCATATCACCTAATCCGAGCATGGCCATGCATTTAACAGTTCAACTCTATCAAGAAACCATATGATAATATACCCGTTATATGGGTCGAACGAATCCCGTCTTGATCAATCAAAACCCACTACATACTCCTCATATACCCAATGATTACCCTGATGTCCACCCAGTTACGGGTGACTAGGAATAATATCAAAGCACATGATTCATATGTTGGATACCTTGACGATCTCAGGTCGGAGGACAATACATCTATAAGAACCACTAATGACATACATATAACGTTCCATGTAAGGTTCTGATGTGGGTCGGTCCAGTCCACAAGTTCTCCAACTTGTACCCGTATGTAGAATTCATATCACATATGCAATTCTCAACATACGCTAGTCCTAATTTATTATTACAACCCATCCGTAATAATAATCGACTAGGGACATTTAAGAATATGAAATATTCTAGGGTTATAAGTATGTGCAAGCGTTTATCTCATAGACGATACTTATTGGAATAACCTTAATCTGTATACATGACTACAAATAATCATCCATGATTGGCTTTTGGGCATATTACACTAACAGAGAATTATATGAGATATGAATTCTACATACGGGTACAAGTTAGAGAACTTGTGGACTGGACCGACCCTCATAAGAACCCTACATGGAACGTTATATGATTGTCATTAGTGGTTCTTATATGTATTGTCCTTAGACCTGAGATCATCAAGGTTCCCAACATATGAGTCGTATACTTTGATATTATTCCTATTCACTCGTAACTAAGTAGACGTAAGGGTAAACATTAGGTATATGACGTAATGTGTAGTGGGTTTTGATCGATCAAGATGGGATTCATCCAACCCATATAACGGGTATATTATCAGATGGGCCTTTTGATAGAGTTGAACTGCTAAATGCGTGGCCACGCTCGGATTATGTGATATGGTGATATCATGAGTATTCGGTTTTACACAGTTAACTCGGGGATCAAGAAACTAAGATTAAACATATACGAGATTGACGTTTTCCATGTCACGTGTTTATTCTTGATAGTGGGACGAAAGGACGATGACATGTTTCCGAGGCATAATGAATCAGTACTGATCTTGTCGTTTGGGTAGCAATGATGTGTTGCTAGACACCGCTCATTTTTTATAATTGTAAAATGAGATTTTACAATTATTGCCAAACGTTACAAGTGCCTACAGGGTCACACACTTAGAACTGTTGATTCGAGCTGGTGGTTGAACTATGGTTGGACCGTGGTTCGACCAGTTGGTGGAACCATGGTTAGACTGGGTCGTTTTGGGCTGATTTGGTTGACTAATTATCAGAATTACTGAACCAAAATTAATGTCATATGATGTGTAATCCCATTAATGCTTAGTGGAGCATCCATTAATGCTTAGTGGAGCATTAAGACATAGTGGAGACATGATTAGGCTTAAAGTATAATCATGATGGTTAACGCATGATGATGTTGGCCATTGTCTCATTAATCTATGCATTAATTGTGTGTATAAATAGAACTTGATAATCAGATTATCAATACACACAACATTCACACACAATTTAGATTACACACTTCATTCTTTGAGAAAGAAAGAAGCACATATAAACACTAGTTTCTAGCTCTCGAAAATTCTGCAGCTAGCACTGCGGTTCGGGAGTGCTCGGTTAGTGATCGTGAGACGGTTGCTAGCAGTCATCAACAGTTCGTGTGGATACCGTAGAGGAGCCGGATTTCTTATCGGGTTCTTGCTGATTCTACACTACAGTTGGGTGAAAGACCTCAACCAAGCAAGGTACGAAAAATTGTTATTCGGTTTAGTTAGCTTCACTTGGATCCTCCATGAGTACTAGGTCTTTCCGCTGCGTTTTGATTGTCAAGTTTGCATGCCCGGTTACTAACAGTGGTAGCGGAGCCTCTTGTGAAACGCTAAACCGAATTTTTTGTGCATATGTATGATATGCTCATATTGATATATATGATATGCTGTATGTGATGTAGCATGTTCATGATATGTTGAATTCGTTTTTGTACGTGTGATATATGTTGAGGATTGTTTTTGTCAAAAGTGTTTGACAACAAGTACTTGATTGGTATGTGATATCAATCATGGTGTTTTTGGCAGTAAGTCGAATGAGTTCGACAAGGAAAATCGATTGTCGGTTTTCGTATAGATCGATTGTCGTTTTAGTACGATCGTCGTCCTTTGTCAGGTGCAAGGTTGCGAATTAATACACTGTGCAAGTGAGTCCTGCCTAGGAGGCTGGGTTTTAAGTGAACCTTTGTTCCTCCAGTCTTTCCTGGGGATTTATCTTGGAATGATAATTCTTTCTTAGGGGATTGGCTACGCCATCATTCCTGGGAATTATCGAATCAGTTCAATTCACTTCTTGTACGGGCACTATTCACCACAAGAAATTTCCTAGATCGAGGAGCTAGTCAGTCTTTGATCACAAGTTAAACATCGATGTTCAAGAGTTAAACATCGATGTTCTTGAACACTGCCAAGTAGTTGGGAGAATCAGATTCTCACGACATCGATGTTCTTATGTATTTTTGGTTTCCAATTTTACAAANGGGCACTATTCACCACAAGAAATTTCCTAGATCGAGGAGCTAGTCAGTCTTTGATCACAAGTTAAACATCGATGTTCAAGAGTTAAACATCGATGTTCTTGAACACTGCCAAGTAGTTGGGAGAATCAGATTCTCACGACATCGATGTTCTTATGTATTTTTGGTTTCCAATTTTACAAAACATCAATATATGATTTATTAAGAACATGTATATGATGTATTGGAATAATATGTTGATGTAAATATTAAGTTCCTCTTGTGTTGCCTTCCATGATAAGCACTCATCATTGTTTAGATCAATACTTGGTAGGTTTTGCCAAAGCAAGGTGCCAATATTTATCCTAGCAAGGTGCGACAGGATAATTGTAATATCCGAGCTGCTTGTTATTGGTTGAACTTAACTAGGTCATCTCAATAGGACTGAGGACTTAGAGGCAAGGAGTTGAGCTAAGTCTATGAGATAGACAAGAACAAGTATTGTTCACTCAACTATCCAAGAGTTACATGAGAAGTAATTGACTTATCTTGTAGTGAAATATGGATCTTGGCCTACTCACAATTATCTTCATTTATGTAGTAGGAGCATCATTTAATAAAATTCCTTATTAAGTGACTTTATGAATACAGGACTCTTATTTGTGTAAGTTGATCAATGTTATAGAGTTATCATGGCACAAAACACTAGTACACAATCTCTTCGATCGGTCCTTGAGAAGGAAAAGCTGAATGGGAATAACTTCCTAAAGTGGCATCGCAATTTGAGGATAGTCCTCAAACAAGAAAAGAAGTTGTATGTCCTTGAAGGGCTCGTTCCAAATGAACCGGCGCCTAATGCTCCTAGGGCAGAAAGAGATGCTTACAAGAAGCATGTTGATGATGCATTGGATGTTGCATGCCTTATGAATATTAACATGGACTTTAAGCTTTAGAAGCAACATGAGAACTTGGGTGCTTTCGATATGTTCGAACACCTGAAAATGCTCTTTGAAGGGCAAGCAAGGCATGAGAGGTATGAGTCCTCTAAGGCATTGTTCCAATGCAAGAAGGCTGAGTCATCACCGGTGAGACCTCATGTCCTCAAAATGATTGGATAGGTTTTCCTTTCCAAAAGGAGTTGGCTGTTGATCTAGTCCTACAATCGTTGCCAGATAGTTACAGCCAATTTGTCATGAATTTCAATATGAATCTTCTTGACAAATCCTTGTCTGAGTTGCTTAACATGTTAGGAACAGTTGAGCAACAAATGAAGGCAAACAAATCCAACAACATTTTAATGGTTGGAAAACGCAAAGGAAACGGTAAAGCCAAGTTTCATAAGAAGAAGAAATGTGCCAAAAAGTTTGGTGCATGTGTATCTTTTTGTTCCCATGTGCTGAAACCCAAAGGTGGTATTGCAAAGGAAGGACAATGTTTCCATTGCAATAAACCTGGCCATTGGAAACGTAACTGCCCTGTTTACCTTGAAGAGGTGAAGAAACAGAGGGGAAGTAGGACTACCACTTTAGGTATTTTTGTTATAGAAACTAATATCTCTGTCTCTGCATCATGGGTATTAGATACCGGATGTGGTTCTCACATTTGTGTAAATGTGCAGGAACTGAGAAAGAGTAGAAGATTAGCAAAGGGAGAGATAGACCTGCGCGTTGGAAATGGAGCAAGAGTTGCTGCATTAGCCGTAGAGACTTACCATCTATCATTACCGAGTGGTTTGGTTTTGGAACTTGATGATTGCTATTATGTACCTACTATAAGTAGGAATTTGATTTCTGTCTCTTATCTGGACAAGAAAGGTTTTTCATTTGTAATAAAGAACAATTGTTGTTCTATTTATTTCAATGATATTTATTATGGTGGTGCATATTTAAGCAATGGTTTGTACGTTCTAAACCTAGAAACACCAATCTATAACCTTAATACGAAGAAGGTTAGACTAAACGATTCTAATGAAACCTATCTCTGGCATTGTCGATTGGGCCATATAAACGAGACCCATATTTCTAAACTCCATAAAGATGGACTCTTAAACTCATTTTATTTTGAATCATATGAGACATGCGAGTCATGTTTATTAGGCAAAATGACGAAGGCTCCTTTTGCTGGTAAAGGTGAAAGAGCTTGGGACTTGTTAGGTCTTATACATTCTGATGTATGTAGACCTATGTCAACACAGGCTAGAGGTGGTTTTCAGTACTTCATTACATTTACTGGTGATTACAGTAGATATGGCTATGTGTATCTTATGAAACACAAGTCAGAATCCTTTGAAAAGTTCAAAGAATTCAAGAGTGAAGTACAAAATCAACTCGGCAAGAGTATTAAAATGCTTCGATCTGATCGAGGAGGTGAATACTTAGACCGAGATTTTCTTGATCGTCTAAAGCAATGTGGTATTGTATCGCAACTTACTCCACCAGGTACGCCTCAATGGAATGGTGTATCTGAAAGGAAGAATAGAACTTTGTTAGACATGGTTCGTTCTATGATGAGTCAAGCTGACCTTCCTTTTTCATTTTGGGGACATGCATTATTAAGTGCTGCCTTTACACTTAACCGTGTTGCATCTAAATCTGTTGAAAAGACACCATATGAGATATGGACAGGGAAGCGTCCCAATTTGTCTTTTATGAGGATCTGGGGTTGTGAGGCTTTCGTGAGACGAGAGGCATCAGATAAACTTGGCCCTAATTCCGTCAAGTGCCTCTTTGTCGGATATCCTAAAGAAACTAAAGGATATTATTTCTATAATCCCGCAAAGCACAAAGTGTTTGTTGCTCGTACTGCTATTTTTCTAGAAAGAGAATTCATTTCTAGAAAGATCAGTGGGAGAAAAATAGAACTCGAAGAAGTTCAAGGTATAAAGGCTGAGATGGAACAAGGACAGGAACCACAAGATGTTGTGGGTGAAAAACCTGTGCCTGTAACACATGGACTACGTAGGTCTAATAGGATTAGGCATGAGCCTGAGAAATATGGATTTCTTATGACTCATACTGGAGACGTGATGCTCATAGAAGAGGATGAGTCCACTTTCTATCAGTAGGCTATTACGGGTCCAGATTCTAAGAAGTGGCTAGAAGCCATGAATTCGGAGAAGGAATCCATGTATGAAAACAAGGTATGGACCTTGGTTGATCCACCTGAAGGGGTAAAACCTATTGGGTGCAAGTGGGTCTTTGAGAAAAAGACCGACATGGATGGTAATGTGATTACCTTTAAAGGGCGATTGGTTGCGAAAGGTTTCAAGCAGGTTCACGGTATTGACTATGATGAAATTTTCTCACCAGTTGCCATGGTTAAATCCATTCGGATTCTATTGGCTATAGCAGCATACCACGATTATGAGATATGGCAAATGGATGTCAAAACTGCTTTCCTTAATGGAAATCTTTTAGAGGATGTGTACATGACACAACCTGAAGATTTTGTCACTCCAGAAAATGCTAAAAAGGTATGCAAGTTGCAAAGATCCATTTATGGATTAAAGCAAGCTTCTAGGAGTTGGAATCTTCATTTTGATGAAGTAATCAAATAGTTTGGTTTCATTAAAAATGAAGATGGGCCACGTGTTTACAAGAAGGTTAGTGGGAGCACAATCGTTTTCTTGTTATTGTATATTGACGACATTCTACTCATTGGGAACGATATACCGACACTACAGTCTGTAAAGACTTGGTTAGGAAAGAATTTCTCAATGAAGGACTTAGGAGAAGCTGCCTACGTGCTGTTAGTATAATATGCCCAAAAGCCAATCATGGATGATTATTTGTAGTCATGTATACGCCTTAAGGTTATTCCTGTAACGCCCCGGATTTTCATAATTTGATTTTTCGCAATTTTCGAAATTATTATTCCAATTTTACCCTTGGGGTATTTTCGAGTTTTAGTCGAGGAAATAAATTACTATGCCTTGGAAATGTCAATTTTAAGTGGGTGTCGTTCATAGTTCGGGTTCCGTTGGAAACGGATTCGAGAACGGGGTGAAACGCGAAGATTAACGGAGGGTACTATGAAACTACGCCGTTTTGGAGACTGTAAAAAAAAAAAAAAAAAGGAAAACGAGTCAACAGGGCGGGTTGACCGCGCCCAGCCGAACGACGCGTCGTTCGGGCTGGCGGGTCAAGCCCTAAAACCCTTCTTCCTCTTTTCTTTTCTTCACTTTTCTTTTTCTTCCACTCTTTTCCTCTTAACCCGCCGCCGCCTACCCCTTCCCTTCTCTTCTTCCTCCATCGTTCTTCTCTTCCCTCCTCCCTTTTGTTTTCCTCTCTTCTTCTTCCCTCCTCTCTTCCTTCCCTCTCTTCCTTCTCTCCCTCTCTCCCGCATCTCCCTTCCTTTCAATCGCCGCCACCACCAAGTGTTGCAGAGGAACCGAGTCGAGCTCGACTCGCCGCCACCTGGGTAAGCGCCGCCGTCCTTCCCTCTTTCTTTTCCTTCATCTTTTGCTCTTTATTTTCTTTGGGGTCTGATTTGTTTTAACGGGTTTTGATTTCGATTTGTTGTGTTGATGGGTGTTGGATCGGTGGCGGGTGGTTGTTGTGGTGTTGGGTGTTGTGGGTTTGTGTGGTTGTTGGTGTGTTGGGCGTGTTGTGCCGCCGGTGGTGTTTTTGTGTTGTTGCTGCGTGTTGGTTTCGGCAGGTGGTTTGTTTTGTGGGTTCGGTAGCAAACGTGGAGGAAGGGTTGTCTTGGATCTTTGTTGCTGTGGCTCGGGTTGTCGTGTGTGTTTCCGGGCAGTGGCGGTTCAGAGCTTGGGTTCCGGGCAGAGGGTGGTTCTCGGCAGATCTGTGTTGTTTCCGGGGTAAGGAATGCGACTCTTGTTGTTTCTTTTGTCTTGATTTGTGTTGTTTGATTGTTGAATGGATGGTTGATGTGTGTGGGCAGATTTGTTGGGGTCGATTTGGTAGTTTTTGGGTGAATTCCAGCAAGGTCACCGGAATCCGGCGAGGCTCGGGAATTTTCCAGTGAAGGCTCGGGAATTATTCTGGCGAAGACTCGGGTGTTATTTCCGGCACTTAACGGTATACTTTAATGTGTAATTTGTATTCATTCATGACATGTACTTATACTCAGAATTGGGTTATGTATTTAATTGTGATTAGTGGAAACCGAGACGGGTAGAACCTTAGGCCGGTAAATACCGACACGGGTAGAACCTTAGGCCGGGAATCTTTGGACATCGGATTAACCTTGGACTTAAGTAACGGGCTTTAAGCCCAATCCTATGCTTGACTTAATAAGGACTTAAGGACGTGGGCTTTAGGCCCGGAAATTGTAATTGGGCTTAGATTGGACTTTAGGCCGGGAATTTGTAAACGACGTAATGAGTGAGCCATAGGCTCGGGAATTACTTTTGGACTTAGTTGGGGTTAAGCCCGGTTAACCTTAGGTCCCGTTACTCGGAGTTTTGGTGAAGAGAACATTAAGTCGGGTTTAGACCCGGGAATTACATAGTCGACTAACTTGGGACGGGTTTAACTCAGTTGAGCATTATAGTTGCATGCATGCACGTCTTTATTGTTTGTGTTTGTAATTTGTTGTGTGTGCCGGTATTCAGGCACGGGTAATACCTCGGGAGCTGGAGGGTCAGTTTTGGGAAAAGCTCCACAGGACAATCGTCGTTGAGGTGACTTTATATGTCTTTTTTATGTTTGTATGCATGAGCTCGTTGGATTGGTTTCTTTGAGTTGCATGCTTGTTTGCTAACATGCTGTAATCTGTATTGTGTGCCTAAGTGTATCATTTGCTTATGAGCTGGATGTTGGATTTGTTGTGGATTATAACATGTGTGATTTTGGGTGTTTTGTGTGATGTGTTGTGGGTCGGAGACCCGGTGATCTGTTTAAGCTGTTTTATCACACAACCCTGATAAATCACAATCTCTTGGCACATGAACTCATAATTTGTGAATAAGAATAATGTACAGTAGAAGTTAGGCTACTGTGTGCTGATGACCGGTTGTTTCGAGCGGGAAGTGATACCCCTCGGGTTTGCTTGCGGGTTAGCAAGTGTTATGCGGATTTGCATATGGGTCTGTTATGACCGGTTCTATCTCCCTCCTTCTACCTCCCCCTTTCTACCTCCCCCTTTCTACCTCCCTCTTTCTCTCTGTCTCTCTCTCTCTCTCTATGGTTATGTTGGGCTTCGTGCCTGGTTGTATTTGGGCTTATGCCTGGTTGTCTCATGAGACGGGACCGAGCTCGACGCACACAGTAGGGGCCCTGAATAATAAATTATAATAAGAAAATTTAACACACAACAGATGGAGAATAATGAATTGTTTGCTTGATTGGCTTGGCATGATAGTACTGGTTGTTGTATGTTGCTTACTAGTTTTGTTGCTCTTCTTTCCTTTCGGACTTGATCTGCACACCTTCATAATTAGATATATATTGCTCACTGAGTAGGCAACTCACATAATCGCCAACGTTGTTTTTCAGACTTTAGATAGCATGCAGTCACTTCCCATCCTTCCAGAGTACGGACGTGGTTATCTCAGCAGGTAGCTGTGCTTGATCTCCCGGTTGGATCCATAGAGTCGGCATGCATGTTGTGTTGATTCACTTATTTTTACTCCGTTTGTTTCTTCCGCTGCATTGGAATTTTTATTGAGATGTCATTACTGATTTTGGATTATTTTATCGGCGGATTGCCGGGATTTACTATTGATGTTGTATCGGCAGGATGCCGGGTTTGATTTGAGGGTTGCTAAGCCAGATTGACTATGTTTGTTATGACATCTCTTTTTGTTGAGATTTTGGATATTGTTTTTGATATTGATTTTCGTGTCCCGGGTTTCAGGGGTATTTTGGTAATTTCCCTTATTTAAGTATTTTATCTGTAAAATTGGGACACGGGTGTTTCAGCTTGGTAGCAGAGCAGGCTTTAGATCCTTGGTTTTTAAAAGTGTCTTAAACTTTTTTTTCAAAGTGTTTTTTGTGTTTAAGCCTGTTTCCGGATTTATGACTTAAAAAGTGTTTTTGACTCATTTGCATTCATATAGGCGTCGATATGGATCACGAGGGACAGCACAATGCTGAGGAAGACGCCGCTACTCATGTCTTCGACAATGTGTCGGTGATGCAGGTTCCCATTGGTCAGGGGAACAATAATGCCGCAAAGAATAATGCTGCAGGTGGTGGAGGACAGAATGTTGTACCACCTGTTGTGAACCCAGCGTTTCAGCAGTATCAGGCTTTTCTGCAGTGGCAGCAGTTCCAGCAGTTCCAGCAGCAGCAGCAGGGTGCCCAGCAGGTAGCACCTGCTGCAGCAGGTGGTATGGAGAGTGGATACAAACATATGGATAAGTCTGCTGTGAAGGAATTCACAGGTGAAGGGGGCAAAGTCAAGGAGTTTGATGATTGGTTTCGCCAGCTGGAGAGGTTCACCTGTGCACCTGAGCAGAGGGCTCGATTAGCTGCACATAAGTTTACAGGGTATGCATTGTCATGGTGGCAGGATCTTGTGGCCAATCTACCGAAGCCTGTGGAGACGCCTTGGGAGGATTTCAAGGAGAGATTCTACAAGGAGTTTCTTACGGTTGGTTTTCTGGAGGAGCAGAAGAAGCAGTTTCTGGAGGTGAAGCAGGGACTAGAGGAGACTGTATCAGCTTTCAGGATCCGGTATAGTATCCTTCTCTCTTATGCTAGGGAGTTTGTGCCCGATGAGTTGACCAAGTGTAGGCGGTTTGTTAACGGCTTACGTACTGAGATAGCGATGGCTGTGGCTGGTGGAGGGCACAAGACTTGGGAGGCAGTTTGTGCCGCTGCTTTTGATGCTGAGAGAGTTTAGTTGCTCGGGAAGGAGGCTCGGGCAGCCGAGCAGAGGAAGCAGGCATCTGCTTCTGGTCAGAAGAGGCAGTATTCTGATGCCGGAGGTGCAGACTATTCGGTTTGACAGAGTTCTTCTTACCAGGGCTCGAAGAAGTTCCGAGGGCAGAGTTATCAGGATGGACCGGGCAGATCCTCGGGAGGACGGTCCTATCAGTCCGGTTCTTGGGGATGGGGTACCTCGGCACGGTTCTCGGGTACATGTTGGTATTGCAATACTCTGGGACATCAGAAGTCTACTTGCTACAAGTGGATGAGGGATAATGGTGGCAGTGGTTCTCAGTTTACTGTACAGAGTTCCGTGGCTAGTGGTGCTGTTTCTTCTGGTCCGAACAGGGGTGGCGGACAGCAGGGTCGAGGTCGTGGAGGTTCTGGAGCTCCGAACCGCGGAGGTGCGACTCAGTCTGCTGCAGCTCCTAGGGTTTATGCCATCACCCGAGAGGAGGCTGCTGATGCTTCAGATGTTATAGCAGGTACCTTTATGGTTTTTGGTCAGTTTGCACATGCTTTAATTGATCCAGGTTCTACACATTCTTTTGTATCACGTGCATACATGACTACTCATAACATAGAAGATGATAACCTTAGTAGACCCCTAAGAGTCCATTTACCCACTGGTGATATAGTAGTTGTTGATCGAGTTTGTAGGAATGTGACAATAGAGTATGATAGTGAAGGATTTCCTTTTGATCTTGCTGTCATGGATTTGGGAGAGTTTGATGTTATCTTAGGCATGGACTGGTTGTCCAGACACCAAGCAGTAGTTGATTGTCGGGCCAGAGAAGTGTCTTTATCTTCTTTGTTGGGGCGTAGATTGGTGTTCGTTGGAGAACGAAGAGTTCTATCGGCGTGTTGTATCTCGGCCATCCAGGCTTTGAGGATGATCCGAGAGGGTTGTGATGCTTTCCTTGCTCATGTGGTCGATTCTTCGGTACCAGTACCTGGAGTGGAGGATATTCCTATTGTTCGGGAGTTTCCCGATGATTTTCCTGATGATTTACCTGGGTTGCCTCCGGAGCGGGAGGTGGAGTATACAGTTGACTTGGTACCGGGAGTTGCACCTATCTCTATACCGCCCTATAGAATGGCTCCGGCAAAACTTCAGGAGTTGAAGAAGCAACTAGAGGAGTTGTTAGATAAGGGTTTTATTAGACCGAGCATCTCACCTTGGGGTGCCCCGGTCTTGTTTGTGAAGAAGAAGGATGGCAGTATGCGGATGTGTGTGGACTATAGGCAGTTGAACAAGGTGACTGTGAAGAACAAGTATCCTTTGCCTAGGATAAGGGTGCATCTGTGTTCTCGAAGATTGACTTGCGATCTGGTTACCATCAGGTTCGGATTGCAGAGCATGACATACCGAAAACAGCATTCCGCACTCGGTATGGTCATTATGAGTTTGTGGTTGTTCCTTTTGGTCTGACGAATGCACCGGCAGTGTTCATGTGTATGATGCAACAGGTCTTCCATGAATTTCTGGACCGGTTTGTGGTGGTGTTCATTGATGATATCTTGGTCTACTCGAGTAGTAAGGCCGAACATGAAGACCACTTGAGACAGGTTTTGCAGAGGTTGAGAGAAGAACAACTCTATGCCAAGCTCAGCAAGTGTGAGTTTTGGTTGGATGAGGTTGCGTTTCTTGGACATATTGTGTCCGGTGAGGGCATTAAGGTGGATCCGGCCAAGATTAAGGCTGTCATGGATTGGGAGCCACCGAAGAGTGTATCTGAGATACGGAGTTTCCTTGGACTTGCTGGTTACTACCGGAGGTTCATTGAGGGTTTTTCCTTAATAGCGGGTCCCATGACTAAGCTGTTGAGGAAAGACTGTGCTTTTGTTTGGGATGACAGTTGTGAGAAGAGTTTTGAGGAGTTGAAGAGTCGGTTGACTTCTGCACCGATTTTGACTGTTCCGAGACCTGGAGTGGAGTACACGGTGTTCAGTGATGCTTCTGGTCTGGGCTTGGGATGTGTATTGATGCAGGAGGGTCGGGTGATTGCATATGCTTCTAGGCAGCTGAGAACTCATGAGAGGAACTATCTGACCCATGATCTGGAGTTAGCTGCTGTGAACTTTGCTCTGAAGATCTGGAGACACCATCTATACGGTGAGAAGTGTCGGATTTTCACGGACCGCAAGAGTTTGAAGTACATCATGACCCAAAGGGAGCTTAATATGAGGCAGAGACGTTGGATTGAGCTTCTGAAGGATTATGATTGTACTATCGAGTACCATCCGGGCAAGGCCAATGTTGTTGCTGATGCATTGAGCAGGAAGAGAGTGGTTGCTATAGATGAGGACTCTGTTTCTTACGCTTTGCCTTCCTTGGTGGAGCTGAGGTCGTTGGATGCACAGTTGGAGGTGGATGTTACTGGGGCGTTGCTTGCTAGTTTGAGCATCCGGCCGACCTTGCAGGATAAGATCATGGAGTTGCAGTATGGAGATCCTCATTTAGCAGAGTTGCGGGATAAGGCTCTCGGTGGAGAGAGTTCTAGTTTCTATGTCCGGGAGGATGGTGCTCTGATGACCGGTGATCGGTTGTGTGTTCCGGATGTTGATGATTTGAGGAGATGGATTATGGATGAAGCGCATAATGCGCCGTATGCTATGCATCCGGGTAGCACCAAAATGTATCAGAACTTGAAGAGTCATTATTGGTGGCCCGGGATGAAGATGGATATTGCGGAGTTTGTAGCTCGTTGTATCACTTGTCAGTAGGTGAAGGCCGAGCATCAGGCTCCTGCCGGCAAGTTGAGATCTTTGACTATTCCGCAGTGGAAGTGGGAGCATGTCACTATGGATTTTGTTATCGGGTTACCGAGGACCCGGGGTCGACATGATGCCATCTGGGTCATTGTTGACAGGTTGACCAAGTCAGCTCATTTCCTACCGATTCAGCAGACGGATACAATGGATAAGCTGGCGAGGTTGTATGTTTCGGGTATTGTCCGTCTACATGAAGTTCCACTATCCATTGTATCGGACAGGGATCCGAGGTTTACTTCCCACTTCTGGAAGAGTTTGCAGACAGCTTTGGGTACTAAGCTGAATTTCAGTACTGCATTTCATCTGCAGACCGATGGGCAGTCAGAGAGAACCATACAGACGCTGGAGGATATGCTTAGAGCCTGTGTGCTCAATTTTAGTGGTTCTTGGGATGAGACATTACCGTTGGTCGAGTTTGCTTATAACAACGGGTATCACTCCAGTATCGGTATGGCGCCTTATGAGGCATTGTATGGGCGGAAGTGTCGTAGTCCGATCTGTTGGGATGAGGAAGGTCTGAGACAGGTGATTGGTCCGGACCTAGTCCAGGAGACTGTTGATCAGATCGAGGTGGTTAAGCAGTGCATGCGGGCTGCTCAGGATCGGCAAAAGAGTTTTGCCGATAAGCATCGTCGGGAGATGGAGTACAATGTAGGTGACAGAGTCTTCCTCCGTGTTGCTCCCTGGAGAGGTGTTATCCGGTTTGGGAGGAAGGGCAAGTTGAGCCCTCGTTATATTGGTCCTTATGAGATCATAGGGCGGATTGGTCCGCTGGCTTACAGGCTGGCTATACCGGAGGAGCTGTCACGCATACATGATGTATTCCATGTTTCGATGCTGAGGCGTTATCGGTCTGATCCTAGTCATATTGTATCCCCGACAGAGGTGGAGGTTTCTGAGGATTTGACTTATGTTGAGGAGCCGGTTGAGATTCTGCTCGGGAGGAGCGACAGTTGAGGAATCGAGTTATTCCGATGATTCGGGTTAGATGGAGCCATCATTCTCCGAATGAGGCTACTTGGGAGGTTGAGTCCCACATGCGGGAACAGTATCCCCATTTGTTTTGATGTTTCATATCCTGTAATTTCGAGGACGAAATTTCCTTAAGTGGGGTAGAACTGTAACGCCCCGGATTTTCATAATTTGATTTTTCAGAATTTTTGAAATTTTTATTCCAATTTTACCCTTGGGATATTTTCGAGTTTTAGTCGAGGAAATAAATTACTATGCCTTGGAAATGTCAATTTTAAGTGGGTGTCGTTCATGGTTCGGGTTCCGTTGGAAACGGATTCGAGAACGGGGTGAAACGCGAAGATTAACGGAGGGTACTATGAAACTACGCCGTTTTGGAGACTGTAAAAAAAAAAAAAGGAAACGAGTCAACAGGCCGGGTTGACCGCGCCCAGCCGAACGACGCGTCGTTCAGGCTGGCGGGTCAAGCCCTAAAAGCCTTCTTCCTCTTTTTTTTTCTTCACTTTTCTTTTTCTTCCACTCTTTTCCTCCTAACCCGCCGCCGCCTACCCCTTCCCTTCTCTTCTTCCTCCTTCGTTCTTCTCTTCCCTCCTCCCTTTCGTTTTCCTCTCTTCTTCTTCCCTCCTCTCTTCTTTCCCTCTCTTCCTTCTCTCCCTCTCTCCCGCATCTCCCTTCCTTTCAATCGCCGCCACCTCCAAGTGTTGCAGAGGAACCGAGTCGAGCTCGACTCGCCGCCACCTGGGTAAGCGCCGCCGTCCTTCCCTCTTTCTTTTTCTTCATCTTTTGCTCTTTATTTTCTTTGGGGTCTGATTTGTTTTAACGGGTTTTGGTTTCGATTGTTGTGTTGATGGGTGTTGGATCGGTGGCGGGTGGTTGTTGTGGTGTTGGGTGTTGTGGGTTTGTGTGGTTGTTGGTGTGTTGGGCGTGTTGTGCCGCCGGTGGTGTTTTTGTGTTGTTGCTGCGTGTTGGTTCCGGCAGGTGGTTCGTTTTGTGGGTTCGGCAGCAAACGTGGAGGAAGGGTTGTCTTGGATCTTTGTTGCTGTGGCTCGGGTTGTCGTGTGTGTTTCCGGGCAGTGGCGGTTCAGAGCTTGGGTTCCGGGCAGAGGGTGGTTCTTGGCAGATCTGTGTGGTTTCCGGGGTAAGGAATGCGACTCTTGCTGTTTCTTTTGTCTTGATTTGTGTTATTTGATTGTTGAAAGGATGGTTGATGTGTGTGGGCAGATTTGTTGGGGTCGATTTGGTAGTTTTTGGGTGAATTCCAGCAAGGTCACCGGAATCCGGCGAGGCTCGGGAATTTTTCGGCAAAGGCTCGGGAATTTTCCGGCGAATTCCGGCAAGGTCACCGGAATCCGGCGAGGCTCGGGAATTTTCCGGCAAAGGCTCGGGAATTTTCCGGCGAAGACTCGGGTGTTATTTCCGGCACTTAAAGGTATACTTTAATGTGTAATTTGTATTCATTCATGACATGTACTTATACTCGGAATTGGGTTATGTATTTAATTGTGATTAGTGGAAACCGAGACGGGTAGAACCTTAGGCCGGTAAATACCGACACGTGTAGAACCTTAGGCCGGAAATCTTTGGACATCGGATTAACCTTGGACTTAAGTAACGGGCTTTAAGCCCAATCCTATACTTGACTTAATAAGGACTTAAGGAAGTGGGCTTTAGGCCCGGAAATTGTAATTGGGCTTAGATTGGACTTTAGGCCGGGAATTTGTAAACGACGTAATGAGTGAGCCACAGGCTCGGGAATTACTTTTGGACTTAGTTGGGCTTAAGCCCGGTGAACCTTAGATCCCGTTACTCGGAGTTTTGGTGAAGAGAACATTAAGTCGGGTTTAGACCCGGGAATTACATAGTCGACTAACTTGGGACGGGTTTAACTCAGTTGAGCATTATAGTTGCATGCATGCACGTCTTTATTGTTTGTGTTTGTAATTTGTTGTGTGTGCCGGTATTCAGGCACGGGTAATACCTCGGGAGCTGGAGGGTCGGTTTTGGGAAAAGCTCCACAGGACAATCGTCGTTGAGGTGACTTTATATGTCTTTTTTATGTTTGTATGCATGAGCTCGTTGGATTGGTTTCTTTGAGTTGCATGCTTGTTTGCTAACATGCTGTAATCTGTATTGTGTGCCTAAGTGTATCATTTGCTTATGAGCTGGATGTTGGATTTGTTATGGATTATAACATGTGTGATTTTGGGTGTTTTGTGTGATGTGTTGTGGGTCGGAGACCCGGTGATCTGTTTAAGCTGTGGATACCGCAGAGGAGCCAGATTTTTTGTCGGGTTCTTGCTGATTCTACACTACAGTTGGGTGAAAGACCTCAATCAAGCAAGGTACGAAAAATTGTTATTCAGTTTAGTTGGCTTCACTTGGATCCTCCATGAGTACCGAGCCTTTCCGTTGCGTTTTGATTGTCAAGTTTGCATGCCCGGTTACTAACAGTTGGATCCTCACTATCCTGGGACAGCTGAGCAGACGGTTCGAGGCCTGATTTTAGTGAGCTTGAGTAGAGCCCTCTTTACCTCTGGAAGTGACCGGGTTCGATGTGACCTGTTGGCATCACTGGTTCACCTGGACAGACCACGGATTGACTGGGCTTCAGCAGGCTTTGTTAATGCCTATCGGGAGAAGACTAATTTTTCTCGGGTTGCTGCCAAGCACTTCTATCGCTCAGCTTGGATTTGGGAGGTACGTCCCCCTTTTCTTCGTTTTCCTTTGTCATGCTTGACTTTTCCCTTTACTTCCTCAGTTAATCAACTAACCTCTGCAGGTATGGGGTCGGGAATACCTTGGACTTTCTACTCCAAAATTATCGTCCAATGAGGAGATATGGTCGGTTTCTCTTCGTTGGGGTTCCCAGGATTGCGGAACCAGGAGTCATGCTCATTACCGAGCGTGGGCTCATCAATACATAGATCACGTCACTATATAGGGCAAGGCACCTCTTTTTCGGCATCTTTGTCTATTCCTCCTTGAAATCCTATGGCTTTCTTCTTACTGACTGTTGATGGCAGATCCGATTTACTTCCTTTGTAGCTTATCAAAATATACTGGCAGGGGACAGTGCCTGGGTTTTCGAGATGGACCAGCGTCAGTGTTTGATTGGGTATTCGGATATGCAGGCATGGTATCTGGGCAACCATGTTTGTGCACTGGACGTAGGGGCCCCCGAATACCATCCGATCCGTCGATCTCCATGCAGGATATCAATGAGCGGGGTGAAGCTATTGATGATGACTGCCTAGATTGTCATGTGAATGAACTAACCAGTTTAGACGACTACTCCCCCTTTATAAGTAAATTCTTGATGTCTCCTTTGACTACCACGGAGGCAGGTGGGTCGGTGGCTAGTACCAGTCCTTCTCGGTAGAGTTCCGCCTCGCGGAGGAGGAAGGAAACCAGTGCATCTTCTTGTACTTCTGGTCCTGTTCTCCTGGCCTATTATACTGACTTTGAATCTTTTGATAATTCATATAGGCGTTGTCGGGTACCTTTTTTCGAGGACCTTCCTCCTAATTTTCCACCATTCTCGGCTGATAATACTACAATATCATCTTGATCATCATCCCAAATATCTCCTCTCTTCCCTTCTCTTGTAATTTAACTGATCTTTTCCCCATGAATATGTTCTGTCTACTGAGGCCTCCCGATTATGGACACTGCTTGGACGGACCAAGGTGACTCTGACGGCCCAGGCAATCCAGACACAAGAGTTGACTTCCTGTGTGAGAGAAGGGGGATGTGCTCTCCTCGTGCCACTGCCTCAAGATCCTCGTCCTACTAGACAGTTAGTACCTCCTTTTGCCTCTCAACCGACTTCTCATCCTGTTGACCCCACCTCAGGTGATTCTGAGGATACCATTCAAGAATGCACTCGCCCGGTCCGCCAACCTCGGAGCGAGAAGAGAAGGTCTTGATTGATGCATGTATGCCCAATTTCCTACATGCGTTTACTCTGATGGACTACTCTTTCTTTTGTATGCATGTGTGCGTGTCCTAGGTTCTAGACTCATGTACTTGGATGAGATTACTCTTTATATGAATGCATGTTTATCTTCCCTATTCCCGAGTCAGATTACACGGACATTGGGTTGACCTAGGTATCGGCTTAGGTGCTGGATCGAACAAGGTTTCACAAGGCCATAGAGATTTCACCCCTTCTTTTGCCGACTGTCCATGAGAAATTACTTCAAATGAAAAATGAGCATCCCCCAAATTTCCCCGAACACCATTAGCCTTAACTTTTGCCTAGGCTGCCCCTTCTAGTTTTCAATCTAGTAGGCATGTCGTAAATTTTGCCTAGATCGCCCTTTCGGGTTTTCAATCTAGCAGACTAGTCCTTCTCTGTTTTTTTATTTCATTTTTCTTTATATTCTCTTCTTTAAGGTGCATGGCAGCCAATGTTCAGCCAGGGTATTGGCGAGTTCCAAGTCTTTTCGTCTCACATTGGTATCTTTCCGAGGTGGCTTGATTTTTATCATTCTTTGATTCAGCAGTATGACCAGGAAGAGTCTAAGGACAATATTCTTGAACATTTGAGGAGGTTTTCTCAATATATGGAAACCAAACTTAAAGCTTATCATCTCTTACCAACCTAGCTTAGGAACCAAATTTTATTTAGACCGAGCTCTTTAATAGAGTTATCTACGTACCAGTAGAAAATAATGTTCATTTTTTTCAAATCCCAAGGAAGTGCTTTTCCGAGAAGTTCAAATGGCACAATGGTTGTGGGTGCACTTCCCTTTTCCCCTCTTTTTTTTTCTTCTTTTTTCTATTTTTTTCTTGGGAAATGATCTCACAAGCCAAGTTTATTAATTCAAAACAAAGTAGTCGATTTGAAATAGATTTGATTTACTGGATCAGGTCTTCGTAGTTCCTTCTTTGGTTCCCAAGCTAAGTTGATAAATTCTGATGAGATTTAAGACATCATCTTTATAAATAAGGGGATAAGAACATCCGGTACATGAATACTAAGAAAAAGACACTAATAAAAGACAGACAACATTGACTCCTCGAGGTGAAGTTAACATGGATAGACCTTTTATTTTGAGTAAATAAAAAACAGACTCGACACTTTGAAACCCCTAAGTATTCTTTTCCTCCCCATTAGCTGTTCTAAGCATCCTCCCCTATCAGCCATTCGATCTTGTCCGGGTACACAAGCTTTCTTCGTAGGACTGTAGTGACGGTTTCCTTCGGGTCATCATGTTGGACTTCAATCATCATTGTCTCGCCTCCCACTCCTTGAACATCTTCATCTTCCTTGTTGGTCATCATGCCATCATGCAATTTTAAGTATTCTTCAGATCTTGAGACATCATCCCAATCATCCCACGTGCTTTCCCTTATCTACTGAATGTATTCCTAGAGACTTTCCTCTACCTTGATGCTTTCTCGAGTGAGTGTGGCATTTTGGAGTTCGATGGCCCTCATCACATCTTCAACCAGTGCATACTGTCCCATGGCATCTCGAAACTGTTTCATGGCTACTTGGGCAAATGGTTGACCTAGCAAGACCCCATGGAGGATCGTTTCCTCTAACTTGCCATCAAAGTCCGGAATGTTGATTGCACGTCTTTCTCATGTTGGAGACTCCGGTCTTCATAAATTGGAAAATCATCCCCCGTTAGTTTCCCCTTCGGATTCATTCTTGTGCTGGTAACACCCTCCGATTGATTAGCATGCTCACTGATCATGGTTCCTGTTGATTGCCAAAGGTGAAGAAGTGGGTCTTAGTGCCTTGCTCAGATGGGTTCAAGAGGAAGGATAGTAACAAGTGGTTGGATAGGACATAGGCTGACTCTTTATTCGACATACTATCTCTTCTAACACTCAATGTAAAATGATATGTGTTATGCAATCCTAACTTCTCAAATTCTTAGGGCAATTGGGCATCCACACAAATTATCAAGATGAACTTCCTTCAAGTTTTAGTGGACCACCGCTTGAACACTTGGAACTTCTTCCCTCTTAGTAGCCATGGATGATCACTCCCCTTCCTCTTTTCTCAAATCCCCATGTATGCATGAATTTGAATCCCGAAATAACAAGATACAACATGTATGTACAATACATCAAATTTCACACAAATGCAAGTACCATTTATTGATCACAATGCATGAAATGCTCAAGGTATGCAGTTGGTTGGGGGCCAAAAGGTTGCCACTAGGGAATAGGCTGACCTACTCACATGTGATAATGGATATCGCGTGAGGTCCATGGCCAATTAATCCCCATCAATGCTAAGAATCGAGAAATGGATTCACTAAAACCACTATCGCTTAAGGAGAGCATGTATCGGATTTGGATTCCGTCGCCCTCTTATGGCAGAGGCTTCACATCAATCATCATGTATGCAAGGCACTTATGATGACACATAGAAAGACACACAAAACTCACCGGTTGCACAAGGTTTCTTGAACCCAGTACTTCCTAGTGGAGTCGCCAACTATGAATACCTGACCCAAAATCACTTGGGCCTATTCACCTATTCCTTTTCACCTTCTTCCTCGGGTCAATCCCATGTCAATGAAGTCACCACCCAAATTTTATTAAGTAAAAAATTTAGGAAAAACCTTTACATGACTCCTTTAGGCTACACGGTCATGGCGAACCAAAGACATAGGATCAGGGGTTCGTCACGGATGGGAAGGTGTTAGGCCCCTATCCGTGTTGGGTCGAAACTTTGTGCAATTGGTGAATGCAAATGTGCCTTGTGCAGGTGTGCATGTCTGGAGAATAAAAGAATGGAGGAGAAGAATAATATTTGGCTTGCTTCCCGTTGTAAAACCGAGACTACCTACGTACCCGATTGACCGAGGTCAAAGCCACATAGTTCTAAACTTGGCACCAATCTGCCACTTACATCATCAAAAGCATCAGCATATGATCAGGAAAGAATCAATCAAAAGAGTTTAGTGTTAACTCTTGTAGCCCTCCTCTAGCTCGTTGCAATGGGTCGAGTTCCACACCCACCTTCTTGCCCATCCCATGGGAAGAAATGTACATTCCAGTCCTTGAGGAGAAACAATGAAGAAGAACGCGGGGAGAAGATGAGATGACAATGAGATATGATGATGAAGGGAATGATTGAGGCAATGATGAGGTATTGATACCAAGAAGGCAGTAGAGGTGATGTGTTCCAAAGGACCACTCAGTGATATTGAAGGGTGGACGAGAAGTGCAATTGACTAGTGACCTTAGACCAGATATGCGACTCGATCGAGGACAAGATTCTACAAGTGGGAAAAAGTTGTGGAAGTAGTGGGACGAGGTAACGAGGATGAGGCGATGAGGCAAAGAAGAAGTACAATTGTGGGGACCACAGGCTGAACTGCTAAGCACAGATAAAATTATAACCGAGAATTGGGACAGATAGTGTAGTTACTCTATAAAGTCTAGAAGTTGAGTCAAGTCAAAAGGGGCAGTAGTTAAACTCTAAGTACAACAATCAACAATGTCAATGTTTGTTTTTGATTTTTCAGATAAGGAGTAAAGTTCTGACTTTCATATCTTTCATGTATATGTGGCAAAGTATGTATGGCTTCATGATATTCCGTTGAATCAATCCAGGGGACCCCAAAATGAACTACGAAGACCTGATTCTGTGGATGTAATCCCAAACACCAACCTTAACCCACTTCCCAAACACTTGTTAACAATGACCTTTGAACACACACTCAATTTGACCTTTAAATATGTATCCAACCCGTCCTACATTTCGACCCTATCATACCCGCCATGAACACTTGTCTAGAAAAGCTGCTTCCCAAAAGTATACCTAGTTTCTAAAGGTGATGCAGACAAGGGTGCACCAAGCACAAGAAGAGGAGATAATGCCAATCAATTACTAAGGGTTCCTCATGACTGTTCATTAATCACATGCTGCCAACCATCACTTCCCATGAAGTGAAATTGAAAAAGAAAAAGAAAACAACAAAACGAAACGAAACAAGAAGAGGGGAAAAACGAGGAAAGGGAAGTGACCTTAGTTCTTGAATACTCATTCATCACCCGTTCCGTGAATTGGGAAGAAGAAGTCATAATTGAAGAAGACAAGTGTTCCCCTGCTAATGTCCATTTTACCAAGCACCCACTATCCTCAGCCTTCCACAAAACACCATCATCTCAAACCCGACACCACATCCACAGAAACGTAGGTAATCTGGCAACGGGCCCTGTCCACAAATTGTGGTTCCCAGATTGATTCAATGGATATATTGGAGTCATTGCTAGATAGGCATGCCACATAGTTGATTGTATTCGGGGCTCTTTTGTAGTCTTAAGGCCTCTCTTGTTGACTTGTATTTCATGAAATTATAGTTGTCAATCGAGTCCGCCTCTCTCAAGAAGATTCACTGTGAATTCGGACATCAATTGTCATGTTCCTCCGATGGTCTCTCAGGAGCACTCTACTTTCCCACTAACCCCTCACTGAAGTTGATAATCCACCTCTCCCCTAGCCAATCGAGTATACCCTGATCGAGTGGTCTTGATCTTGCCCAAACTTCATGGTCTCAGTATTCTGTGTCTAAGGTTGCTACTCTCATAAAAAAAAAGAAAAACAAAGAGAGAAAATAGGGGAAAAAAAATCCGCTAGGTTGAAAACCCGAAAGGGCAGCCTAGGCAAAATTTAGGACAAGCCTGCTAGGTTGAAAACCCGAGAGGGCGGCCTAGGCAAAAGTTAGGACGAGCCTGCTAGGTTGAAAACCCGAAAGGGCGGCCTAGGAAAAAGTTAAGGGCAAAATGAAAGTGGGATAGCAACCAATGATAACAAAGAGACACCCATATATTAGATCACATTGCTCCATCAATTCTCAAAGCAAGGATTGCTCATCAAAGATAGACCACTCAATTGACCGTGCCATCATCAATAAACGGGGTATAGAAGCTTCTAGGAACATCGTCTCCACCTATTTTCCGAGGGATATTCACTCACCTATCCATCTTACCTTGACCAGACAATTCTACATCCATCAAAACCTTTCAACAAGGAATGTCCATCTTTGGGGTCCCAGTTAGAATTTGAGGTGTGTGGGTTCGTAGTCATAGGGGATCTTGTTTCTTTGAGGCTTTGGAGTTTTTTGATGGAATAATTCACTTTTTCTCAAGTTGCTTAACTTTCACCTTAGCTCGAATGGTTTTAAATGCTCATGCATCATACTAGGGGCATTTACATTCAAGTGCACTACGTCTATCTAGAAAGCACACACATCCAAATATACATGTATAAGTAGATTGCACTTGCATTCACAGGGAAAAGGGGAGAGAGGGAGAAGAGAGAAGAGGAAAAGGGAAGAACATGCCATAAGCACTTGCATCCGTTTGCACCATCTGGGTTTGAGATTTCCCTTGCATCCATATATGGCACTTGCATCAAAAGGAAAGGCGAGAGAAGAGTGAGGGTGGGAAATAAGAAAGAGAGGAGATGAGAGAAAGAGAGAAGGGGAAAAAGGGGGAAATCATGTCATAAGCACTTGCGTCCAAAAATTCACATGTAGAAACTAGGGGCACCCCCATGCATTGAAAAGACAACACATTTAGACTTGCTCATGCATCACTCGTACATAGAACGTGAATTTCTTGCTAGGGTAGACTTGGTTGAAGGTAAGGGACAACGAAGGTGAAAACATTAGAAATTCATCACTTGACGTAGACTTACATTTCCTAGGGTTGTTAGCTAAAGGGCCATGGCATGAATAAATTTTTGTAGAAAATGGGAATTGTAGACAAGGAGCATGTCTTGCCTTATTTCTCTGACTCATCAAGCTGACATCACGCAGTAGGCACACATATGTATTGAGATTAAACCTAAATCATGATGTTAGGGGCACGGCGGGCCTGTAATCCGGGTTAATGAGGCTGCAAGGGGCATGTTACCCCATGTTTGGAGTTAAATTTCTAGGGCATGTTACCCCACGTGGATATGAGATTTGCTTGGGACATGCTACCCCGTAAGGTTTGAACTAGTTGATTGAGGCATGCTACCCCGTTGTTGGAGATGATACCTCTCGGGGCATGCTGCACCACCCTAATCAATTGACTCCTAAGGGCACAGCGGGCCTATTTATCTGACTATGACCAAGTAGATCACCTGTTTGGCAATGGGTTGGGACACCCGGGGTGATTGTACGCTAGGGACATGCTAGACCACAGCTAGATGATGCCGGGGGAATCATGCCCCACCCCAAGAATTTCGAACCAGGGGCATGATGTGCCCGCATATATGCAAGGGACAAGACACAACCCACCTCCTAAAAACCCGCTAGGGAACTCAGTTAGACAACCCAGGGGCATTGTGAACATCCAAATTTGACCCATGAACGTTTCACTAAAATTAAGGACTCATCATTGCTTAGATCAACACATGGTAGGTTTTGCCAAAGCAAGGTGCCAATGTTTATCTTAGCAGGGTACGACGCGATAATTGTAATATTGGAACTGCTTATTATGGTGTTGAACTTAACTAGGTCTTCTTAATAGGATTAAGGACTTAGAGGCAAGGAATAGAGCTAAGTCTATGAGATAGACAAGAACAAGTGTTGTTCACTCAACTATCCAAGAGTTACATGAGATATAATTGACAAGAGTTGTCTACCGAAATAACTATGAAGTAAGCGATCAGCCAAAGCTGATTTATCTAGTAGTGAAATATGGATCTTGGCCTACTTATATGATTGTCTTGATTTATATAGTAGGATCATCATTTAATAGAATTCCTTGTTAAATGATTTTGTATGCATGACTCTTAATTGTGTGAGTTAATCACTGTTGTAGAATTTCCATGGCACAAAACACTAGAACAATGTCACTGTGATCTGTCCTTGAGAAGGGAAAGTTGAATGGGAATAACTTCCTAAAATGGTATCGCAACTTGAGGATAGTCCTCAAACAAGAAAAGAAGTTGTATACCTTGAAGGGCAAGTTCCAAATGAACCGGCGCCTAATGCTTCTAGGGCGGAAAGAGATGCTTACAAGAAGCATGTTGATGATGCATTGGATGTTGCATGCCTTATGCTTGTTAACATGGACTCTGAGCTTCAGAAGCAACATGAGACCTTGGGTGCATTCGATATGATCGAACATCTGAAAATGCTTTTTGAAGAGCAAGCAAGGCATGAGAGGTATGAGACCTCTAAGGCATTGTTCCAATGCAAGATGGCTGAATCATCATCGGTGAGACCTCATGTGCTCAAAATGATTGGATAGGAGTTGGCTGTTGATCTAGTCCTGCAATCGTTGCCGGATAGTTACAGCCAATTTGTCATGAATTTCAATATGAATCTTCTTGACAAATCTTTGTCTGAGTTGCTTAACATGTTAGGAACAGTTGAGCAACAAATGAAGGCAAACAAATCCAACAACATTTTGACGGTTGGAAAAGTCAAAGGAAAGGGTAAAGTGATGCATGTAAATTATGCATAGTTTAAGGCATAATTTTGTACTCAAATTGTTCTCAATTCATCATGATTATATGCCTAATATGCAATATTCCATCATATTCCTCCAATTTACATCCCTTACTGTATGATTAGTGGTTTCAGGTACATTTTGGCCAAATCAAGAGGATTTCATTGAAGAATTTGAAGATATAGCCTCAGTCACAACGTGAGCCTGTGACAGAGCCTGTAAGCCTGTCGTTGAGGCTGTCGTTCAACAAGAACCCAGCAAGCAACCTCAAACCACCCCTGGATCACCAAGTTTTCACTGAATCACATTACACTCACCAGATCCAGGAAGTCCTCAAGTCATCTCACCATTGGCAAAAGGAGCAGGAACCAATTAAAGGGAGAATTTGAGAAAGAACCCTTACAGCCTCAGCCACAGCGTGAGGCTGTGCATTCTGCAGAAACCCAGGAAGTACAAGGGAATATAAAAATTGTCGCCACCTGCACTTTCCACCCCACCAACATAAACAATTATTCCCCTTACATTCTCAGAGCACATTTGAAGGAAAAGTACATAATGGGCACATGCCACCTAGGAATTTTCTTAAGCTAGAATTATCCTCTGCAAAAGGAGGCGCATTGGAACTCACAACCCACCAATTGCTGCCCATCACACTCCTTGCTCTGACACACACAAATAAGATTGAAGAATAATCAGAACCACTTGCTCAGACAAGAAGGAGCTTTCCAGCAACGAGGGGAGAAGGAGACCAAAGGGGATACACCCTAAAAAAGGGAAGAAGGGCAGGCGACAGAGATCATCGAATCATCGAGGGGAGTTGAGAAGAAAACCCAGAATTTAGGGAACTAAGGGAAAACACGATTCTGCAGCCTTTCTGGCAGAAATCGTGTTGCCCTCACTCTCAGTTCACTCAAAAACACCATGACATCCCATACCTCCGTTGTTTTTTTAATTCCAGTTATGAACTAAACGACCCCTTCTTAGGTTGAAGGGGGAAACATGTATTCGATTTGTGTTTAATAAACTGCTCCAGTTTTAACCCCCTCATTCTTGCTTTAGCTGTTGAGTTATTAATCCATGTTTAGGTTCTGATCAAACCAATGCATGAACTCAGGTAGCTAGGTGAAGAACTGAAAGGAGAAACCATAGTCACCAAAAAAACAACAACCAAACCTTAGTTTTTAACTCGTGACAGAATTAGAAACTAGGTGAGGAATTAGCCTCAACACCAAATCTTCATCCCCCTTGAGTTTGACCTATACGAAAGCACTTGGAATATGAGAACCTTGGGAGGAACCTGTGAGTGAAAACAAATGGGTTCAGTACAGGTTGAGAGCGCCTGCAAGAACCAATCCTTATAATTGACCCTTCGTCGTCCACAGCCTCAGGCTGTGCGCAGCAGAGCCTCAGCTTGTCACAATGTATTTTGCTGTCGACAGTGCCAAGCTGTAGCAAGCACAGCCTCACTCTGTGACAGTATGAGTCAAGAGATAACACCATTCCTAGTTTGGTTCTTGATTGATTATTGGGTAGCATATTTTTATTTAGTAGCAACCTGGTGAAGGACCGAAAGGAGAAGCCAGGAGTGCTAGACCTACAATAGTCAACCCTTACTCCTTAAGCATTCGAAAGAAGGTAAGGAGACACTGTGGGAACCCGCACCAACACCGAGCTTAATCCCTAGGTGGACGTCTACTCTAGTGACAGGGGGTAGATGGAAACTTAGGGAACTATTAATAAGAACGAAAACCGTTGATAGTACCTTAGGTTGGGAGGCCCGTCAAGATATCTCATTAGTCACAGCCTCATCACAGTGTCAGTCTGTGACTGAGGCTGTAGAGCAGTCTACAAGCATAAAACCAGTACATGTGGACCCCGGATGCCTAAGAATTCACTATTCCTGATCTCTTCCTCAATTAAATTCTTGTTACATTTATTTTACTGCTTGCTTTTATTTCTCTACCATTATTCGTCAAATTCACCCCTTTTTTAATCGTTCTCCAGTCTAGTTAGTCCGAAATTGAAGTAAAATTAATTCCGCCCAGTCTCTGTGGATACGACCTTGATAAGTACTACATTGACCCTGTGCACTTGCAGGAAAGCACGCATCATAAAGCCAAGTTTTACAAGAAGAAGAAATGTGCCAAAAAGTTTGGTGCATGTGCATCTTCTTGTTCCCATGTGCTGAAACCCAAAGGTGGTATTGCAAATGAAGGACAATGTTTCCATTGCAACGAACCTGGCCATTGGAAACGAAATTGCCCTGTTTACCTTGAAGAGGTGAAGAAAGAGAAGGGAAGTAAGACTTCCACTTCAGGTATTTTTGTTAGAGAAGCTAATATCTCTATCTCTGCATCATGGGTATTAGATACCGGATGTGGTTCTCACATTTGTGTAAATGTGCAGGAACTGAGAAAGAGTAGGAGATTGGCAAAGGGTGAGATAGACCTGCGCGTGGGAAATGGAGCAAGAGTTGTTGCATTAGCCGTAGGAACTTACTATCTTACCTTACCGAGTGGTTTGGTTTTAGAACTAGACGATTGTTATTATGTATCGACCATAAGCAGGAATTTGATTTCTATGTCTTGTCTTGACAAGAAAGATTTTTCTTTTGTAATAAAGGACAAATGTTGTTCTATTTATTTCAATATTGTTTATTATGGTGGTGCGTATTTAAGCAATGGTTTGTGTGTTCTTAACCTAGAAACCGCAATCTATAACGTTAATACGAAGAAGGTTAGAATGAACGATTCTAATGAAACCTATCTTTGGCATTGTCGATTAGGCCATATAAACGAGACTCGTATATCTAAACTCCATAAAGATGGACTTTTAGACTCATTTTATTTTGAATCATTTGAGACATGTGAGTCATATTTGTTAGGCAAGATGACGATGGCTCCTTTTACCGGTAAAGTTGAAAGAGCTTCGGACTTGTTAGGTCTTATACATAGTGATGTATGTGGGCCGATGTCGACACAAGCTAGAGGTGGATTCCAATACTTCATTACATTTACTGACGATTTTAGTAGGTATGGCTGTGTGTATCTAATGGGACACAAGTCAGAATCCTTTGAAAAGTTCAAAGAATTCAAGAATGAAGTATAGAATCAACTCGGCAAGAGCATTAAAATGCTTCGATCAGATCGAGGAGGTGAGTACTTAGGCCGAGAATTTCTTGATCATCTAATGGAGTGTGGTATAGTTTCTCAGCTCACTCCACCGGGTCCGCCTCAATGGATTGGTGTATCCGAAAGGAGGAATAGAACCTTGTTAGACATGGTTCGTTCAAAGATGAGTCAAGCTGACCTTCCTTCTTCATTTTGGGGACATGCATTATTGAGTGCTGCATTTACACTTAACCGTGTTCCATCTAAATCGGTCGAAAAGACACCATACGAGATATGGACTGGGAGGCGTCCCAATTTGTCTTTTATGAGAATTTGGGGTTGTGAGGCTTACGTGAGACGTGAAGCATCAGATAAACTCGGCCCTAAATCTGACAAGTGCCTCTTTGTAGGATTCTACTATCCCACCGAGCACAAAGTGTTTGTTGCTAGGACTACTATTTTTCTAGAAAGAGAATTTATTTCTAGAAAAATCAGTGGGAGGAAAATAGAACTCGAAGAAGTTCGAGATATTAAGGCTGAAATGGAACAAGGACAGGAACCACAAGATGTTGTGGATGAGAATCTTGTTCCTGTAACACATGGACTATATAGGTCGGTTAGGACTCAGTATGAGCCTGAGAGAAATGGATTTCTTATCGCTCACACTGGGGACGTGATGCTCATAGAAGAGGATGAGCCCACTTCCTATCAGCAGGCAATCACGGGTCCGGACTCTAAGAAGTGGCTGGAAGCCATGAATTCGGAAATGGAATCCATGTATCAAAACAAGGTATGGACCTTGGTTGATCCACCTGAAGGGGTAAAACCCATAGGGTGCAAGTGGGTCTTTAAGAAAAAGACCGATATGGATGGTAATATGATTACCTATAAAGGGCGATTGGTGGCGAAAGGTTTCAAGCAAGTTCATGGTATTGACTATGATGAAACTTTCTCGCCAGTTGCCATGGTTAAATCCATTCGGATTCTATTGGCTATAGCAGCATACTATGATTATGAGATGTGGAAAATGGATGTCAAAATCGCTTTGCTTAACGGAAATATTTTAGAGGATGTGTACATGACATAACCTGAAGGTTTTGTCGATCCAGAGAATGCCAATATGGTATGCAAGTTGCAGAGATCCATTTATGGATTGAAACAAGCATCTAGGAGTAGGAATCTTTGTTTTAATGAAGTGATCAAAGAGTTTGGTTTCATTAAGAACGAAGACGAATCATGTGTTTACAAGAAGGTTAGTGGGAGCATTATTGTTTTCTTGTTGTTGTATGTTGACGACATCCTACTCATTGGGAATGACATTCCGACACTACAGTCTATAAAGGCTTGGTTAGGGAAAAATTTCTCAATGAAGGACTTAGGAGAAGCAGCCTATGTGCTAGGCATAAAGTTCTATAGAGATAGATCCAAAAGGCTTCTCGGGCTAAGTCAGAGCACATATATTGACAAGGTGCTAAAGAGGTTTAGCATGCAAGATTCCAATAAAGGATTCTAGCCCCTGGCACATGGCGTAGCTCTCCCAAAGAGTCAATGTCCTAGTACAACTAAAGAGAGAGAGCAGATGAGTAAGATTCCTCATGCTTCTGCAATAGGATCTATCATGTATGCCATGCTATGTACTCGACCGGATGTCGCTTATGCTTTGAGTGTCACAAGCAGATATCAAGCTGATTCGGGTGAGAGTCACTGGACAGCGGTTTAGAACATCCTTAAGTACTTGAGAAGGACTAAGGATGCATTCCTAGTTTACGAAAGCGTGGAAGAGCTTGTTGTAAAGGGCTACACAGATGCTAGCTTCCAAACCGATAGGGATGATTTTAGATCGCAGTCAGGTTATGTGTTTCGTCTTGGAGGTGGTGCTGTATGCTGGAAGAGTTCAAAGCAAGAGACAGTTGCCGATTCTACAACCGAGGCTGAGTACATTGCTGCCTCAGATGCAGCGAAAGAGGCTGTTTAGATCAAGAAGTTCGTAACTGAACTTGGGGTAGTTTCGAGCATTGAGAGTCTGATTGAGCTCTATTGTGATAACAATAGGACAATCGCACAGGCTCAGGAACCTAGATACCACCAGAGATCCAAACATATTCTCCTACGCTATCATCTTATTAGAGAGATCATAGATAGAGGCGATGTCAGACTGTGCAGAGTTCCATCTGAGAACAATGTAGCAGATCCGTTGACTAAGCCGCTCACACAGCAGAAGCATGATGGTCATGTTGCGTCCATTGGTATTAGAAACATGTATGAATGGCTTTAGTGCAAGTGGGAGATTGTTAGTGTAATATGCCCAAAAGCCAACAATGTATGTTTATTTGTAATCATGTATACACATTAAGGTTATTCCAATAAATATCGTTTATGAGATAAACGCTTGCACATATTTATAACCCTAGAATATTAATATATTCTTAAATGTCCCTAGTCGATTATTATTATGGATGGGTTGTAATAATAAATTAAGACTAGCATATGTTGAGAATTATATGTGATATGAATTTTACAGACGGGTACAGGTTAGAGAAATTGTGGACTGGACCGACCCACATAAGAACGCTACATGGAAAGTTATATGATTGTCATTGGCGGTTCTTATATGTATTGTCCTTAGACTTGTGATCATCAAGGTTCCCAACATATGAGTCGTATACTTTGATATTACTCTTGGCTATTTCGTAAATGAGTAGACTTAGTGTAATCATTGGGTATATGATAAATGTGTAGTGGGTTTTGTATGATCCAGAGGGGATTCGTCCAACCCATATAACGGGTATATTAATTGTTTGTTTCTTGATAGAGTTGAACTGTAAATGCACGGCCGTGCTTTGATTATGATATGGAGATATCATTAGTATCCGTTTTACACAGTTAGCTCGAGGATCAAGAAACCAAGATTGAACATATGCGAGATTGACATATTCCATATCTCGTGTTTAATCTTGATAATGGGACGAAGGGACGATGACATGCTTACGTGGCATATTGAATCAGTACTGATCTTGTCGTTCGGGTAGCAATGATGTGTTGCTAGACGCCGCTCTTTGCTTATAATTTTAAATGAGTTTACAATTATTGTCGGACGTTACAAGTGCCTACAGGGTCACACACTTAGAATCGTTGATTCGAGCAGGTGGTTGAACCGTGGTTGGTTCATGGTTCGACCAGGTGTGGTTGGACCGTGGTTGGACCAGGGTCGTTTTGGGCTGGTTTGATTCACTGATTGTCAGAATTATTGAGCCAAACCTGATGGCATGTGATGTATAGTCCCATTAGTGTATAGTGGAGACATGATTAGACTAGATAGTGGTGGAATCTTAATCATGTTGGATGGACCATTATGTTGGCCATTCTTGTTTCTAATAATCTATGCATTTATTGGAGTGAGTAATCAGATTACTCTAAAGCTTGCATTCTTATTTTTCAGAGCATCAAGAAGAACACACACTCACCCCTTCATTCTTTGGGAAAGAAAGAAGAACACAAAACACCACACAACTCCCGGAGATCCGCAGCTAGCACTGCTATTCGGGAGAGCTCGGGTTGGAGATCTTGAGACGGTTTCCGGCTAGTCATTGACGGTTCGTGTGGATACCGTAGAAGGGTGGAATTTATGTCCGGCTCTTACCGATTCGTCTCTACAGTTGGGTGAAAGACCTCAACCGATTCAGGTACATAAAAATTATTATTCAGTTTAGCTTCCCTTCACTTGGATCCTCCATGTGTATCCGATTTTTTGCTGCGTATGTTATTGCATTTGATTGTCAGTTTGCCTGCCCGAATACTTACACAATCAACATTGCGGACTTTGATGGGCCAATTAGAGGAAACTATCCTCCTTGGGGTCTAACTTGGTCAACCAGTTGCTCAAGTAGCCACGAAGCAGTTCCGGGACGCCATGGGGCAATATGAGCTTGTTAAAGATGTGATGAGGGGCATCCAGCTCCAGAATGCCGCACTTACTCGAGAAAGCATCAATGCCAAGGAAAATATCTGGGAATGCATCCAGGAGCTAAGTGGGATGATTGGGGTGATGCCTCAAGATCTAAGGAATATTCAAAATCACGTGATGGCATGATGACCAAAAAGGAAGATGAAGACAGTCAAGGGGAGGGAGACGAGGCAATGACGATTGCGTGATGACCCGAAGGAAACCGTCACTATAGTCCCACGAAGAAAGCTTGTGTACCTGGATAAGATCGAATGGGTGATGGAGGAGGATGCTTAGAACAACCAATGGGGAGGTTAAGAAGGCCTAGGGCTTCCAAAGTGTCGAATCTGTCCTTTTTATTTTCTCAAAATAAAAGAGGTTTGAAGTCTATCCATGTTAACTTCGCCTCGAAGAGTCATTATTGTTTGCCTTTTTATTAGTGTTTTTTTTGCTCAGTACTCATGTAATGGATGATTCTTATCCCCTCATTTATAAAAATGATGTCTTGAACCTTATCCGAATTTATCAACTTAGCTTGGGAACCATAGATGAACTACGAAGACCTGATCTAGCAAATCAAATCTATTTCAAATTAAATACTTTGTCTTGAATTAATAAGCCTGGCTTGTGAAGTAATTTCCCCTAAAAAAAAGAAAAAAAAAGAAAAAAGAAAGAAAAAAAAAGAAAAGAAAAAATGGGGATGCGCACCCACAACCAGTGTGCCATTTAAATTTTTCGAGAAAAACACTTCTTTTTGATTTGAAAATGAAACTGAACATTATTCTCTACTGGTACGTAGGTAACTCTATTAAAGAGCTCGGTCTAAATAAAGTTTGGCTCCTATGCTAGGTTGATCCAATTTTGTTTCTAATTTTGATCCTACGCGGTTTTGGACTAGATTATCAGGTATAATCTTCACCATTAAGCAGGACCACGCCCCTAGGCTCCTAGAGCACTATAAATAGGACCCTTCATTTCAAAAAAACACACACTTTTCTCACATACACTCCTATAAGCCTTGAGTGTTTGGAGAAACTCTACATCTCCAAGCCTAGAAATACATTCTTTAGGCAGAAACTCTGGAGGAATTTCATGGGAAACATTAGCAAAAGTCCAGCAAGGAGAAGACAAGAAGAGGATCAACCCTAGAGCTTAGAAACAGCAAGAAGGTGGGTGTAGAACTCGACCCATTGCAAGGAGCCAGAGGAGGGCTATAAGAGGTAACACTGAACCCATTTTTTGATTGATCATTGTTGACTATATACTGATGCTTATGATGATGTATGTGGCCGATTTGTGCCATGTTTAGAACTATGTGGCTTTGACCCCGATCACTTGGGTACGTAGGTAATCTCAGTCTTACAACGGGATGCAAGCGAAATCTTTTTCTTCTCCCCTTCTCTTTATCTTCCACACACGCACACTTACACCAGACACATTCGTATTATATATTTGCATCTTGTCTCGACCCAACTCGGATGGGTGCCTAACACCTTCCCATCTGTGATGAACCCCCGATCCCATGACTTAGGTTCGCCATGACCATGTAGCCTAAAGGAGTCACACTGGCGACTCCAATGTCATGAGATTGACCTGAAGAAGAAGGTGAAAGAAATAGGTGAATATGCCCAAGTGATTTTTTGTCGGGTATTCACACTACCTTAAATTTTTTATGGTTTGATGTATCATTTGCTGCAATTCATTCACAAAGTATTTTTGGTTGATTGTTGTGAGCTTATTTCTTTTTTAAGGAAGTGGCCAGCATTATTGCAACTTTTAGGTAATAGGTGAAGTACCGAGAGGAGAAGTCTATTATCCGAAAATCATCAATCATCTTTAATCTAAATACTGAGAGAGTTTAGGTTATCGTGGAATCAATAGCAACAACATGCTTCATTGCTCCTAGAGGTAATCTAATTGACGAAAGTGATTAGGTGACTCTTTGAGAAGAGACTAGACGAGAGCGGATAGTTTCATTATAGGTTGTTACCCATCAAAATTCATGTGTTTGGATGCAGGTTTCAATAGTACATTGATCCATGGCAAAGGAAGGGCGGTGAATTCCTGAATGATCTAGGACTTTTATCATTGCTACTTTGTTTATCATTTTCAATATCATTGCTACTTTCTCTTCTCTTTACATTGAATTTGATATTTGCTCTCTTATCAATGTTCAATTCTGATATTATTTCTCTTTATTTATTTTCTTTGCCATAAGATTGAGTCGATTAATATCTTGCCTAGTCTCTATGGATATGACCTTGAGTACCACGACGATTCTGTGCACTTGCAGGATTGACCACATCCAGTTTTTGGCGCCGTTGTTGGGGACTAGCATCAAGTAATTTTAGGTTCTATCTAACTAGCCTTTTCTCTTGTTTACCTCTTCTCTAAGTTTCAGGTATTTCGGGTGCATGACCCATAACACCCGAAGCAAAAGCCGTAGGCTCGAATTTACATCAGAACCCGAAAGATTGTTCAAAGAAAAATCTAAACAACAAGGAGAACCATCAACTCTCCCAACAACCGTGGCGGAAGGAAATGAACTCAACACGGTGCCCATGAACGAATTATTAGCTCGCCAAGCCGGCATGCCATGATTCAAAATAGCCCAACCAACCATAGAATCGGCTCACTATGAACTTAGACCGAGCCTAATCTCCATCGTTAAGCAAAACACCTTTGCTGGAACTCCATTTGAAGACCCTCACCAACACTAAAATAATTTTCTTTCCTATTGTGACACTTTCAGGATTAATGGGTGTAGCGAAGATGCAAAAAGGCACCTTATATTTCCATATTCGGTGCGAGACAAGACACAAAAATGGCTCTCTAGCTTCCCACCGAATAGCATCACCACTTGGGACCAGCTCCAGTTGGCTTTCTAGAAGAAATTCTTCCCATCTTCTAAAGTCACTAAACTACGAGGAGAAATTCTAACCTTCAAGCAAAGGCCCGACGAGTCTCTCAAAGATGCATGGGAGAGATACCAAGACCTCATTGCAAGAAGCCCAACTCACATGATTCATCCTTCCGTGTTGTTAAACACATTCTATGATGGAGCTACACCAACCGGGCAGTCCACCATGAACTCTATAGCAGGAGAAAACTTCATGTCAAAACTCTATCCGGAGGCTTGCCAACTAATGAAGAACTTAGCGGATGAAAGCACAAGCCGAAACCACCATGGAGTATTGCAAGTTGACATGGTGCAATTGTTGGAGGCAACCATCGCTTCTTTGCAATATCAAATCAAGGAGAAGAATACAAAATATGCAAAGGCATCATCGTCAAGTGCACTGGAGACAATTCTGAAATGTGAAGCTTGCAGCGGGCCTCATCACTTCAATGAGTGCCCAAAACTCTATTTGGAGGAAGTGAATTACATCTATAGACAATCCATCTACTTCAACCATCAAGAAGGGAACCAATACCATCAACCAATGAAGCCGTACCAACAAGCATACCAAGGGCAGCAACATTACCAAGGCAGCCAACACAATTCTCAACCCAATATGGTCACCATGTTCAAGACCATCATGGAGGAGATTTCCTAAATCAAGGAACACAACAAAATTCTTGAAAATCAGATTGCACAAAATGGCTAAGGGAGAATGCCAGAACAGCCGGAGATCAATCCAAAAGAGGAATGTAAGGCTATCACTTTGCGGAGTGGCAAGCAGTTGACAAATCCAGCTGATAAGTCCAGATATATACATAGCAAAGAAGAAAAGGAATCAGTGGAAGCAAGCAAGCAACCCAAAGACAAGGGAAATAGAGCTGAACCAGAAGTTCAACCGTACATGACACCATTGCCATACCCCGGAAGTCTATAAGAACACCAAGCTTGATGCACAATTTTAAAAATTCATTGAGATGCTAAAAAAGGTATGCATAACTCTACCATTTACAGAAGTGATCACTCAAATTCCAAGCTATTCCAAATTCCTTAAGGACATCCTCTCGATGAAAAGAGCAATAGAAGCTGCTGAAACAATTCCAATGATGGAGAAATGTATTGCTCTCTTCTTGCAAAAACTTCCAACCAAGCGGAAAGATCCAGGGAGCTTCTCTATTCCTTGCATAATTGGTCCATTACATATTGATAGAGCAGTATGTGATTTAGGAGCTAGTTTAAGCTTGATTCCATCATCACTTTCTGAAAAACTAAACTTTGGGAATTCAAGCCCACTAGAATAACTTTGCATCTTGCAGATCGAACAATTAAGCTTCTAATTGGAGTTCTTGAAGATATTCTTGTGCAAATTGGAAACATGTCCATTCCTGTAGACTTTGTTGTCTTGTACATGGAAACCGACACTCAAACTCCAGTGATATTGGGAAGACCATTCTTAGGTACAGTTGGTGCCTTGATCGATTGTTCACAAGGAAAGTTAACCCTCAAGGTTGGCTCCGGCATTGTGGAGTTCAACATTTCGGAGGCAGCCAAGAATGAAATGAATGCAAACATGTGTTACCAAGTGGATACTTGTAAAGATTTGGTAGCTGAAGAAATAGATAGAGATGGAACACTTTATGATCAAACTAACACACTTTTAACCTTTGATGAATTAGGTTTTAAAATGCACGAGTACATTTGCTCGATCGGAGATGGACACGAACCTGAAAATTTCGGCAAAGTTGGGGCTGAACCGTTGCAACAAAGTTTGAATGAAACGGATAGGAAGCACCAAGCAGCCCTGAAAGTGGAGTTGAAACAATCGCCTCCAAAACTAAAGTACACTTTCTTGGAACCAAATTCTACTTGTCCTGTCATAATTAATGCTGCACTGACACATTAAGAAAAGGATAAAGTGTTGTATGTTTTTAGAAAATTTTGTAAAGCTATAGGATATAGCAATGATGGTCTTATTGGAATCAGTCCTAGTTTTTGCATGCTTAGAATTCATTTGGAAGAAGAAGCCAAACCTAGCATTGAACATCAAAGACGATTAAATGAGAACTTGAAAGAAGTGGTTAAAAAGGAAATTCTCAAACTTTTGAGTGCAGGGATAATCTATCCGATTTCAGATAGTAATTGGGTGAGTCCAGTCCATGTTGTACCAAAGAAAGGAGGGATAACGGTTGTCCAAAATGAAAATAGTGAACTTATCCCCACTAGGACCGTAACTGGATGGCGAATGTGCATTGATTATAGGAAACTTAACTCAGCCACGAGGAAAGATCACTTTCCCCTTCCCTTTATTGATCAAATGCTTGAAAGGTTAGCTAAACATTCTTATTTTTGCTACTTCGATGGTTATTCAGGATTCTTTCAAATTCCTATTCATCCCCATGATCAAGAAAAGACAACATTTACATGTCCATATGGTACACTTGCATATAGCCGCATGCCCTTTGGGCATTGTAATGCATCTGCTACATTTCAAAGATGCATGATGGCCATATTTGATGATTTTCTTGAATTGATTATGGAAGTGTTTATGGATGATTTTTGGGTTTATGGAACATCGTTTCATAATTGTCTTGATAACTTGTCCAAGGTTTTGCAACGTTGTGTATAGTCTAACCTTGAATTAAATTGGGAAAAGTGTCATTTCATGGTACAAGAAGGCATAGTACTTAGACATTTAGTTTCACACCGTGGTATTGAAGTTGATAAAGCAAAGATAGAAGTTATAGAAAAGTTGCCACCACCTAATTCCGTCCGTGCCGTGAGGAGTTTTCTTGGACATGCTAGATTTTACCGACGCTTTATTAAGGACTTCTCAAAGGTTGCAAAACCATTGACGAATCTCCTTAATAAAGACGTCGAATTTGTATTTGATGAGTCTTGTCTAGATGCATTTTGCATGTTGAAACAAGCTTCAATTTCAGCTTCAATCATGCAACCATCGGAATGGTCACTTCCATTTGAGATCATGTGTGATGCTAGTGACTATGCCATAGGTGCTGTGCTCGGACAGAAAAAGGATGGAGAAGTTCATGCCATTTACTATGTAAGTCGGAGCTTGGATGATGCTCAAGCCAACTATGCAACCACGGAGAAAGAGCCCTTGGCTGTGGTATTTGCCATTGAGAAGTTTTGGCAATACTTACTAGGCTCCAAAGTGATTGTGCATACCGACCATTGTGCAGTCAAGTATTTTCTGACCAGGAAAGAAACCAAGCCTCGCCTACTTAGGTGGATCCTACTTCTTCAAGAGTTCGATCTTGAGATTAAAGACAAAAATGGGACTGAAAATATAGTAGCCGATCATCTTTCCCGATTGACACAAGAGCAACAAGAGAAAGTCAAGAGTAATGAATTTCCAATTGATGATTCCTTTCCTGATGAAAACTTTATTGCAGTAGTCCAAAGAGTCTTCAACAAAATAACAACATGGTTTGCATCATATGCCAATTACTTGGCATGTGGGACTTTACCACCCAACTTGGACTACAACCAAAAGAAGTACTTTTCAGACCTGAAGTACTACATATGGGATGATCCTTTGTTGTTCAAGAGATGTGGAGATGGCATGATTCGGAGATGTGTCCCTGATGGTGAATTTCGAGATATCCTTGCTGTCATAATTCACCATACGGAGGACACCATGAAGCTGACAAGACAGCAGCAAAGGTGTTGCAATCTGGTTTTTATTGGCCAACACTTTTTCGGGATGCCAAGTATTTTGTTGATGCATGCAATCAATGCCAAAGTACCGGGAATGTTTCTCAAAGAAATGAGATGCCTCAAATCGGATTATTAGAGGTGGAAGTATATGATGTTTATGTAAGTTACCTATAGCTATTATGACTCTCATAATAGGCACAATATGCAGCGGAAATTATAGAAACTAACCAAGAACCACAAGTGAAGCAACGAAACCGTATAACAATTTTACATACCTGTAGTATTAGGATCTTTCACCTAATTGCTGGATGGAATCAGCAAGAGCAAGACAACGACCTGGCTCCTCTACGGTATCCAAACGAACCATGATCAAGCTGCAATCGTCACACGATCCAACTTCCGAGCTCACCCGAATTGATGTGCTAGCAACAAGTAAATCGGGTACCTTATGTGTGTGTGGTTTTCTCCTATCTTTCAAAAGGAAGAAGAAGAGAAGAGGAGGTGTTTTGGTGCTGTCAAAAACGTGTAAAGAGAGTGGAGGGAGCAGCCAATATAATCTGATCACTCACACTCTCTAATCCCTCATTTAGTGCATAAGTGAATGGCCAACACTAATGGCCCATGATAATGACATTTCATTATCATGTCCACCATTAGCCAAAGCAGACAACACACACTCCCAAAACACTAAGTTTGACCCAATAATTCTAGTAATTAGTGAGCCAAAACGACCCTGGTTCAACCATGACCCAACCACGGTCCGACCACGGTCCAACCACACCCGGTCCAACCACGGTTCAACCATCTTCTCGAATCAACGGTTCTATGTGTGTGACCCTGTAGGCACTTGTAACGTCATTTTACAATTATAAACAAAGAGCAGCGTCTAGCAACACATCATTACTACCCGAACGACAAGATCAGTACTGATTCTCTATGCCTCGGAACATGTCATCGTCCTTTCGTCCCATTATCTAGATCAAACACGAGACATGGGATATGTCAATCTCGTATATGTTTAATCTATGTTTCTTGATCCCCGAGTTAACTGTATAAAACGGATACCCGTGATATCACCGTATCACCTAATCCGAGCATGGCCATGCATTTAACAATTCAACTCTATCAAGAAACCATACGATAATATACCCGTTATATGGGTCGGACGATTCCCCTCTTGATCAATCACAACCCACTACATACTCGGCATATACCCAATGATTACCCTTATGTCCACCCAGTTACGGATGACTAGGAATAATATCAAAGTACATGATTCATATGTTGGATACCTTGACGATCTCAGGTCGGAGGACAATTACATCTATAAGAACCACTATTGACAAACATATAACGTTCCATGTAGGGTTCTTATGTGGGTCGGTCCAGTCCACAAGTTCTCCAACTTGTACCCGTATGTAGAATTAGTATCTCATACAATTCTCAACATACGCTAGTCTTAATTTATTATTACAACCCATCCGTAATAATAACCGACTAGGGACATTTAAGAATATACATATCAATTACATATATACTAGGGTTATAAATATGTGCAAGCAAGTATCTCATAATCATATATATTGGAACAACCTCAAAAGTATATACATGACTACAATCATCCATAGATTGGCCTTTTGGGCATATTACTAACAATCTCCCACTTGCACTAAAGCCAATCATACATATATCTAATACCAATGGATGCGCAATGACCATCATGCTTCTGCTGTGTGAGCGGCTTAGTCAACGGGTCTGCTACATTGTTCTCAGAAGGAACTCTGCCTAGCCTGACATCGCCTCTCTCTATGATCTCTCGAATAAGATGATAGCGTCGGAGAATGTGTTTTGATCTTTGGTGGTATCTAGGCTCTTGAGCCTGTGCGATTGTCCCATTGTTGTCACAATAGAGCTCAATCGGACTCTCAATACTAGGAACCACCCCAAGTTCAGTTACGAAATTCTTGATCCAAACAGCCTCTTTCGCCGCATCTGAGGCAGCAATGTACTCAGCCTCGGTTGTAGAACTGCAACTGTCTCTTGCTTAGAACTCTTCCAGCAAACAGCACCACCTCCAAGACAAAACACATATCCTGATTGCGATCTGAAGTCATCCCTGTCGGTTTGGAAGCTAGCATCGGTGTAACCCTTTACAAGGAGCTCATCAACGCTTCCATAAACCAGGAATGCATCCTTAGTCCTTCTCACGTACTTAAGGATGTTCTTAACCGCTGTCCAGTGACTCTCACCGGGATCAGATTGGTACCTGCTCGTGACACTTAAAGCATAAGCGACATCTAGTCGAGTACATAACATGGCGTACATGATAGATCCTATTGCCGAAGCATAAGGGATCTGACTCATCCGCTCTCTCTCCTTAGATGTACTAGGACATTGACTCTTTGAGAGAGAGACGCCATGTGACATAGGCAAAAATCCCTTCTTGGAATTCTCCATGCTAAACCTCTTTAGCACCTTGTCAATATACGTACTCTGACTTAGCCCGAGAAGCCTTTTGGATCTATCTCTATAGATCTTTATGCCTAGCACATAGGCAGCTTCTCCTAAGTCCTTCATTGAGAAATTCTTTCCTAACCAAGCCTTTACAGACTGTAGTGTCGGAATGTCATTCCCAATGAGCAGAATGTCGTCAACATATAATAACAAGAAAACTACAGTGCTCCCACTAACCTTCTTGTAAACACATGGTTCATCTTCATTTTTGATGAAACCAAACTCTTTGATTACATCATTAAAACGAAGATTCCAACTCCTTGAAGCTTGCTTAAGTCCATAAATGGACCTTTGCAATTTGCATACCATGTTGACATTCTTTGGATCGACAAAACCCTCAGGCTGTTTCATATACACATCCTCTAAAAGATTTCCGTTAAGGAAAGCGGTTTTGACATCCATTTGCCATATCTCATAGTCATGGTATGTGGCTATGGCCAACAGAATTCGGATGGATTTAACCATAGCAACTGGTGAGAAGGTTTTATCATTGTCTATACCATGAACTTGTTTGAAACCTTTCGCAACCAATCGCCCTTTATAGGTAATCACATTACCATCCATGTCGGTCTTTTTCTTATAGACCCACTTGCACCCTATGGGTTTTACCCCTTCGGGTGGATCAACCAAGATCCATACCTTGTTTTGATACATGGATTCCATTTCTGAATTCATGGCTTCTAGCCACTTCTAGGAGTCCGGACCCGTAACGGCCTGCTGATAGGTAGTGGGCTCATCCTCATCTATGAGCATCACATCTCCGGTATGAGTCACGAGAAATCCGTATCTCTCAGGCTCATGCCGAATCCTATCCGACCTACGCGGTCCATGTGTTACAGGAACAGGATTCTCATCCACAACACCTTGTGGTTCCTGTCCTTGTTCCATCTCAGTCTCTAGATCCCAAACTTCTTCGAGTTCTATTTTTCTCCCACTGATTCCTATAGAAATAAACTGTCTTTCTAGAAAAATCGCACTCTGAGCAACAAACACTTTGTGGTCGGTGGGATTGTAGAAGTTATACCCTTTAGTTTCCTTAGGGTAACCTACAAATAGGCACTTCTTGGATTTTTGGCCAAGTTTATCCGAAGCTTCACGTCTTACGTAAGCCTCACAACCCCAAATCCTCATAAAAGACAAATTGGGACGCTTCCCAGTCCATATCTCATATGGTGTCTTTTCGACTGATTTAGACGGAACACGGTTAAGTGTAAAAGCAGCAATCAATAGTGCATGTCCCCAAAAGGAGGAAGGAAGGTCAGCTTGACTCATCATGGAACGAACCATGTCCAATAAGGTTCTGTTCCTCCTTTCGGATACACCATTCCATTGAGGCGTACCCGGCGGAGTGAGTTGTGATACTATACCACAATCCCTTAGATAGTCAAGAAAACCTCGGTCTAAGTATTCACCGCCTCGATCTGATCGAAGCATCTTAATACTTTTCTCGAAGTGATTCTGTACTTCATTCTTAAATTCTTTGAACTTTTCAAAGGATTCTGACTTGTGTCTCATTAGATACACATAGCTGTATCTACTGAAGTCATCAGTAAAGGTAATGAAGTATTGAAAACCACCTCTAGCTTGTGTAGACATTGGTCCGCATACATCAGTATGTATGAGACCTAATAAGTCCGGGGCTCTTTCACCTTTACCCTTAAAGGGAGCCTTAGTCATTTTGCCTAACAAACATGACTCACATGTCTCATATGATTCAAAATCAAATGAGTCTAGCAATCCATCTCTATGGAGTTGCGCAATGCGAGTTTCGTTTATATGGCCTAAACGACAATGCCAAAGGTAGGTTTCATTAGAATCGTTTATTCTAACCTTCTTC